>RJWJ010001778.1:0-88650 GCA_004363605.1 Indri indri
CTCTTGCACAGGCTGGTCTCGAACTCCTGAGCTCAAACAATCCGCCCGCCTCAGCCTCCCAGAGTGCTAGGATTCCAGGTGTGAGCCACCGTGCCCGGCAGATGTTATTCTTACAGGTCCCAAGGCAGGATCATCACAAGGGATTTAGAAATAATAGGAAATAAAGAAAGAAATAATATAGATGGAGAAATTATTGAGACAGAGACAAACTGCAGTTTAAATGATGGGGGAGTTAGAGGGTCTCCAGCATCCCTGTGAACTGTGAGGCCACGAGTGAAGTCCCGCATCAGTATTTATTGTTACAGCAAATAGTTGTCTTTTGTTAGAGAATTACGTGCATAGCTCATTTTTTGAGGTTTCCAGGGGAACCTTACCTAATTCCGTCTACAAGAAAAGACCATTACACAATTTTTCTAAGATAAGCATGTTAAGCCCCAAGTTAGAAACAGACCTAGCTGAGCATACAAATTAAAGATAAAATGTATAAAATGAGAACACTGAGTGTGTGTCCTACTCTAATCTACTTCTTCTAAACACAGAGACATGTAGTCAGGAGTGAAGCAGGAATAGTCTTGAAGTCTAGGATAGTTCCAGCTGCACGTTACCTGCTGGGCAGGCATTTTAATGAGCTTCTCCACCAAGGACCCAAACCGAGCTTCTGCCTTGCAAAAAAGCTCAAGGTGATGGCCGGCAGCAAAGAAGGAATGTTGCTTTGCAAACGTCCTCTGACAATGCTCCCCTTGTTAGAAGCAGCTTCTGTTCTGTGAACTAACATGTCCACAGATTCCTTCAAGGCAAAGCCCTGCAAAACCCCTGAAACTTCTCACATCTCTTAGCATATTTCCCAACATCTACTGTGTACCCAAGATGATGGAACTCCCTGCCTCCTCCGTCAGGCAGGAAATCAGAAATCCTATCTGCTCTGCTTCACCTGAAAAACATGGAGCCTGAATGTCCAAGAAGTTTCCCATTTGTATGAGGAAGCCAGGAAACTGTTGCTTTGCCAGCAAAATATTTCTACAAAAGCCTCCGATGCAGGCACAGCTGCAGAGCCAGTGCCCATAGTTATGTGGGCTGAACCCTGTGCATGAGACCAATAACTCTGCACTGACCTCTGATACCAGGTTAATGAGGCCTTGTCCTCAAGTGGCAATTGCATCTTCAGCACCATGTTGAGCCCAGCCCAGAGGAATTTTAGAGGACTCTGACAGATTCCTGAAGTATAAGATTGCCTTTTCCACTTAATGGCAAAGACTAGAACGATGTCATGGCAGCAATACACAAGGGGGCACTATTAGGTTAGAAGCAGGCCTACCAAAGGTGGCCTGAGGGTTTTCAAGAGGAGCCAAGGTCACAGTCCAGACAAAGGTGCCAAGTGTTTTAAGAGTGAGACATATTCTAAAACAGGAGAATGGGGAACAGTGGTCAGTAGCCAGGCTGGTCAGAGCAGACTAGAATCAAGTTAGAGTTAGTGACAAGACCTGAAAGAAAACACCAAAATACTAACAGAAGTCATCTTTGGGTACTGGGATTACCGGTTGTTTTTATTTTCTTCTGTTTGTCTACTATCAGATTTTTCTCTAATGAGCATGTATTTTTGTGTATAATAAACACTAATAAAAGCTCTGATTTTGTAAGAAGTACAGGAGTAACAACAACTGTAATAATAGCAAATCCTTATAGGCCCCTTACTAAGTGCCTTTAAGTATTGGCTCATTTAATTTTCTCATCAACCCTGTGGGATAGCTATACTATTATCATCCCTGAATTATAGATGTTGAAATAGAGGTTAAATGAGTTGGCCAGGGCACACAGCTAATAAATTGTAGACAAATGGATTTAAATCCAGGCAGCCTTGCTCCAGAGTTTATATTTTAATAACCAAGCATTTTTTCATTAAAGATGGCACAATGACCATACATGTTTCTTTCCTTTCTCCTTGGAGGCTCCCTAAAATGATAGTAAAGGAATTAGAAAAGTATAAACCTCTAATTAAAACAGAATGAACAAGTGGTTATTAAGGGATAAAATATTTCAATAATTTTCTGGAAGCTGGAGAGCAGCTTGTTGGCATAATGATGCAGGGCAGAGGAAGCACAGCCTAGAATACACAAAGAGAAAGAGCTGGGCTAGGAATCAATGTGACTTGATTTAAACAAAAAGAATCAAGAGATGACTGGGACTTAGGCCAAGAACAATGGACAAAAATACATTTATATAGAAGGAATAAGATCTAGTGCTTGGTAGCACAATAGGGCAACTAGAGTTAACAATGTTCTATATTTCAAAATAATTAAAAGAAGGGAATTGGAATGTTTCTAACACAAAGAAATCATAAATGCTTGAGGTAACGGATACTCTAATTACCATGATTTGATCATTACACATTGTTTACTTGTATCAAAATATCACATGTACCCCATAATTATGTACAACTATTATGTATCCATAATAATTAAACATTTAAAAAAGAAAACAAAAAATACAATGGACAGCGAAAGATCATCAGATCTTTGATAAAAAATCTTTAATACCCTTCAAAGGTAGAGAAATAAAAGAAAAAAATTCTAAAAGTCTTCAATAGCAAGGAAAGTGACCAAGATAAAAAAATGGAAAAACAAAAGACTCAGGAGGAAAAGAAATAACAGAAGTCATCTTCTGTTCATTAAAAGAACAGAAGAGAACGTTAATAACAAATAAACAAAAAAGCTCCAAGAGAGAAAATATGGGTCATCAACAAAGGATCAGGAATGAGGATGGTGTCAGATCTCTCAGCACTGGATATGTTGAGCAATGCCTTCAAATGCTGAGGGAAATTAATTTAAACCTAGAATCTTTATTCAGCCTGCTTATCAATTAAGCATGAAAGTAGAAAAAAGATATTTTAAGATAGTTATTCATTTTTAATTTATTTTTATTTATATGAATTTGTGAGTTACACGTATAATTTTGTTACATGCATAGATTGTATAGTGGTGAAGTTGGGACTTTCAGGGTATCCATCACTTGAATAATGTACATTGTACCCATTAAGTAATTTCTCATCATCCACCCCCTCCCACCTCCTCACCCTTTTCAGTCTCCATTGTTTATTACACACTCTACATTCATGTGTACTCATTATTTAGCTCCCACTTATAAGTGGGAACATGTGGTATTTGTTTTTCTGTCTGACCTGTTTCACTTCAGATCATATATCCCAGTTCCATCCATGCTGCTGCAAATTTACCTCCCACATACCCATTCTTAGGAAATTATTTGAAGTTTTGCTCTACAAAACAAGAAAAAGGAAGATATGGAATCCTGGAAAGAGGAGTTCTAACCCAGAGAAACAGTGAAGGGAAACCTCAGTAAACAATTGTGCTGCAGGTTTAAAGGTAAACAGGCCAGACTGGATCAAGAGCATGGAGCACCCCAGCAGAGAGAACTCAATGACTTGGTAGAAAACTGGACTGGGTGAAGAGATTGGAAAAACTCCAGTCTGTGATTAAAACAGAGCAAGAAAACAGAAAAAGAAAAAAAGAAAGGAAAGCAATTAGAAAGGTGAGAAAATAAAAGCTGTACAAGAGAAAAAATGTAATCAAAACAAACACAATTGTTGGCTCTGCAGTGAAAATTATTTGAGTTGTTAAAAGAATGTAAATACTGCTTGTTGATATTCAACTTTTACAATCAACCTAATGCAAGCAGACTAAATTATACTTACAAAACAGGATGTGATTGTCATCAACTTTGACAGGACAAAAGTCAAAGAACAGATGCAGACAATGGGAGCAGGAAGAAAGACCAAAGGGAAGGGCATGGATACTAATATTCTCATCTTCCAAAGCAATGTGTCAGAAGATACTCTTTATGGGGAGTGGAACAAGAACTAGAGGTTTCAGAATATTACTTACTATTACAAAGGTACCAATAGAGGAGCTAAAAGTAACACTACAAATAAAGGGAGAATGGGGAAAGAGGAGGATTGTAAGAACTAAAGCCTTCACTATCATAGGTAGGAAATAATATATCATATTTTAAAAGGATAAATAAATAAATAATTATCGAAGCAAATAGTTTAGAATAGGGATTGCAACTCAAATGTTTAGAGGCCAGGCAGGTAACATAAATGAGTGAAATGGTGAGGAATGTAACGAATTGAAAAACTCCTATCTGTAGTTGCAAAAGAAGTCAGCTACTACCCTATTCCAATTCATTGTTGCCATGTGGATAGGTGAGTCTACTTTTGGCAGATCTACTGATTTTTACAGAACTGTCCAAAAATTTGGATTTTTAAATGAAATCATTCCAGGGAATTTAAAACTGTGTGGGCAGCTAGTGTGCAACCCTTAATTTAGAGACATAATGACACGTAGCAGAAGTAAAACCAAAAGATTTGGAGTTGCTTAACTCTGGGGAATAGTCCTGAGGGTCAGAAGGGGTTGCCAACATTTATCAAAGAATGGGGCAAACCTGCTATTCCAGCCATATGTTGCTTTGATAAAATATTTTAAACTTTAACCAAAAAGAATCAACTTTGAAGACTGAGTCAAGAAGTAGTCTAAAACTAACCTCAAATGGTGAGTGTGTGCTAGACTTCCCTTTTTAGATGGAACCAGTGTGGAATAAGGGTGGTGATGATGGAGTGGGTTGAACCACTGATCCAGTTTCTCAGTGCGAGGCCGAATTTCTCATTGGAAAGGAAAGCTGAAGCTATTGCAAAAATAGATATGGTAGCAGAAAGGGACCACACATTGGATAACACAATGAAATATTTTGTAAAATACACACAGTTTGTCATCTATACATGAGCCTCCAAACATCCTGAGCTTGGTCCCGTTGGTGATATCTACAGAGAAAAGAAAACCCAGCCACACACTAAGAGGTTGGGCTTTGCTAAAAATGCAGTGCAAGTTTACCCTGAATCACTTACATTCATTATAGAGGAATGTGGCAAAGCTCTTCCAGCTTGCCAAGAATAGCTGGTAGAGGGGAAATTGGGAACAGAGGCAGGATGAGGTAAGGGTGGGATGGCCAGGGAGGGGAAGGGTGAAGATCCTCACTGCCACACATACATAAATCCACATCAAATCAGAAATTAAGCCTTTGATTAAATGAAGATCAACTCACACTGCTGCAGGTGAGATTCTGAGATTAAAATATAGTTTGGCATGGGGAAAAGAACATGAAACTGGTAGTTGGAGAACCTGTGTGTAATACCGACTCATCGTGTGATATCAGTTTCCTCTCTGAACCTTGGTTTCCTCATCCTTACAAATGACAAGGATTGTCCTAGGGATCTCTAATGGCCTTACCAGCTGTGACATTCTTTACGTAGAGTTGAAGAGGCTGGGATACTACTTTAGTCTTGATTTGAGTTGGAGTGTGAGCATCAGTGTTTTTTTTTTTAAACTCCCCAGGTATTCCCAATTGCAGCCATGCTTGAGAATCATTGCTCTTGCATCTTGTTGTAGAGCAGCACTGTCCAATTGAACTTTCTTTGATAATGGAAATGTTCTTTAATTTTCATTGGCCAATACAGTAGCCACTCATATGGCCGTTGAGCAACAGAAGTATGGCAAATGTTACAGAGGAACTGAATTTTTAATTTTATCTCATTTTAATTAATTTAAATCGAATTGCCACACATGGCTAGTGGCTACTGTATTGAACAGTGCAACTCTAGATCTTAAGAAATAGCCATCCTCTGACCCAAAGATGTTGCCTTTACCTCCTTCCATACACTATCTTTATTCATCTCTGCCTTTCTTAAAGTGCATGTTATCATTCTATATCTCAATGCTACTGTGTATAGTCCAGTTAGCAGATGACCAGAAATAATCGGGATGAAAAAAACACAATAAGTATATCATTTGGGGTTCTTCTGGCTGCATGTAAAAGGAAATCTGCTCAAACTGACTTAATAAATAAAATTGTTTCACATAAATGAGAAGTCCAGAGATAGCGTTAGCTTCAGGTGAGGCTTTATCTGGAAGCTCAACATTGTCAAGAAGGATTTGAATTCTTTCCTTCTCTCCACCCTACTTTCCATGATGTTGGCTTCAAACTAAGGCTGGCTTCCCAAGATGGCTGCCAATACCACTAAGGGCTACATGCTTTCCAGTGGAAATAAAACACACTGTTAGAGTTCCAGTAAAAGTCCCAGGGTTGGCTCAGTTTTGGTCACTTTCCCACCCTTGAAGACTCACCATGAATAGGAGAATGAGATCTCATTGGCCAGAGCTGTAGTATGTATGAACCCATTTGAGTCAGGGAGAGGTGTGTCAACCCACCTGACCCACATGAACTGAGGATGGAAGGGGAGGTTCCTCAAAGGGAAACTGGGGAGGCTGTTGCCATAAGGAAGAAAACGGATGCTGGCAAGGTAAAAACAACAAACACTGTTAACAAAGATGCCCCTACTAAGGTCCTCTTTGGGTGAGAGAGGGAAGATCTCTGAGAATGAAGGACCTCTTTAAGTAACTCTTGAAATAACTCCTTGTCCCCTCTCCCCACTCTAAAGCAATAATAGAATGATGATGGTGGTTGTGGTGATGATTATGACGATGGCAAGGATGACAATGATGGGGCAGAATGCACTAGACAGCTGATATTACAAGAGGGCTGAGAAGCAGCAATGGGGATTTGGGATATTTTAAACTAACAATGTACAAATTATTTTTGACAAATAGCATCCAATTCTGGGCATGATAAATAACATGCAAATGGGCCATTTGACCAAAAAAACATATGTCTTTGGTAACAATAATTTGTCCCAGTTCTGAGGATGAGTGAATAACCTTTTGAGACATCTAAAAATCAGGCTTGTAGGCAGGTTCAGAAAAATCTAGGAGCCTGAGAAATAGCCTCTATATTTTTCACTATCCACAAGTGTTCCTATAGGGACTTTTCTGATTGTGCCAAGCATTAATTGCACACTAAAATTTGGAGTTTCTTTTTAAAACATAGTGAGTCCAGTATGCTTTATGCTTGTTTTCATAAATGCACACTATTCATTTCTGTGAGGTGCCTCTTAATTTTCATAATCAGTCTAAAGAGCCAGAGACCTCCTTACCTGACCCTAATCTGCCTCTCCCATTCACTCCAGCCTCCATTGATACAGGTTATTTTTCAGCCCTCATCCTATATTACCTTCTTGTGTCTGTCCAAATGCTTTTGCCACTTTTTCATCTTCATGTCTTTGCTTAAATTGTCCCCTCTATACTTGAAATTCCCTTACCTTTGCTTATTCTCAACTTTGTTAGTTCTGCCCATCCCCACAACCACAGCTCGGATCCTATCGCCTCCCAAATTTTTCACAATTACCCCATCTAGATTAAGTTTTCTAACCTTTTACCTCCCATAGAACATTCTTTGGCTCTTATCATAGCAGCTACCACATTCTATCTCAGGAGAGTTACTCATCAGTGGATTTGGCTCCCTGACTAATTTGCAGGGCCCCTCCTCCCATGCCAGGACAGATTGTATCTCCACCCACCCTTTCCTCTCAGCATAGCCTAACATAGGATCTGCAGCATAGTAGCCCCTTGTAAATGTTTGTATATTCATTCACTCATATGTTTTTTCAAAAAATATGTATTGAGTATGTATTATGCACCAGGCACTGTGCTAGTTACTGGGGATACAGCAGTAACTATCACAGCAGTCAAATATCCATACCTTCATGGTATCTACATTCTATTATGGGATAGAGATAATAAATAAATAAATATGTCATATGTAAGGTAGCAATAAGTGCTATAAAAAAGTAAGGCAAGGTAAGAGGGATAGAATGACAGGAGTAAGATCTAGTTAGGAGAATCAGGAAAAGCTTCTCAGAAAAGATGATACTTGAGTAGAAATCTAATAACATAAGAAAGGGAATTAGACATGAGGGTATCTGGAGACAGAGTATTTCAAGCTGTGGGGACAGCGAGTCCAAAGGTCCTGAGGTAGCAGCATGCAAGAAGGCCAGTATAGCTGAAGGAGAGTGAGTGAGAAAGCAGGTGTCAGGAGACAAGGTCAGAGAAGTAGTGGAAAGTCAAATCACTTAGAGCCTGTTGAACTGAACTGAGTTAAAAATAAATCAAGAAAAGCGAAGATGGAAGACTGATAGAATAGAAGCAGGCCTTGTTGAAAGAATCCTGGGTCCATGGCCAATTTAGTCTCTAGGGCTCACCTCAGGCACAGGGCCTTCACCTTCTAGGCTTAGCTCCTCCATTTTTGCTCATTGAGCTTCAGGAATCCACCCTATTTCCCAGATGCCTCTGTTCCAGGTCGAGCCAAAGGCTTTGACCACACTGGACATGCCCACAGTTCAACCCTCTGAAAGCTGTTTGAGGTAGGACACTCACAGTGCTCTATTTTATCTTTTTTTTTCCTTTTCTTTTTCTTTCTTTCTTTTTTTTTTTTTTGCTCTGCTTTGTCCATGTTGATTGCACTTTTTTCTTTTTTCTTTCTTTTTTTCTCACAGCCCTCTGTTTTCTAAACTGAATCAGAGACTCAGAGAAGATTTCTGAAATTGACAGGTTATTTGGCTTTCTCTTTGTTAAATCAGTTAAACTCTGGGTTATCTTCTTGGTGTGTGTAAAGAGCAGCACTCTCCCTTCAAATGGGTTTCAAAACCTGAATAAAAGTGCCTGATAACACTCTCTCTTCTTGGGCAAGGCCAGAAGTGGACTATAACTCCATTTTGTGGCAGGTGTTCAGTGGAGAAGTACAGAAAAGAGATGGAATTGAGTCTTGCATAGTCCTGGTATGTTGCACCAGAGGAAGTAGTGAGGAGGAGAAGGACGAAAGACTCAGACCACAAGTGGCAATGTGGCTATTTCTGTTACCAGCATTTAGTACTAGAGCTTGTTCAGTCACAGGAAATTGAACAGCAGATCTGTAAGATGGGTGGAACCCCATTAGACATTAGATCCCCTCTGTCATAGACAGAGTTCTAGGATCTCTCTGGGACAGAAAGAAAGAGCTTAAGCTCTACATCCCTCCTGGCTCCTTGGAATTGGCAATTGGGCCTAAGTCATGGGTGCTTGGCCCTCTGACTGGCTGAAACCTAGATGATAGGTGGGGGGATAGGTAGAGGAGACATTATTCGTGAAAGACAGACCTGGCCTCAGGATTCATCCTGGTGTAGGATACAGCTCAATGAAAGAAGTTTCACGCAGCTTATGGTGAAGAGGATAAAGCAAAGCTTGCAGACTTATAATAATTATCCTAAGGGCCTGAAGTCATGCATATTTGTCCAGCATGGTGTTTTAAAAAATATAATAACATGATGAACTTTACATGGGGTATGAACTCTTGAGTCCTTGTTGTCTTATACCTGCTGCCCAGGAGCCAGCATGTTCACGGGTTAAAAATACTGGGGCTCTTGTCTTAGATAGCCTGGATCTGCCACTTTCTAGCTGCCCTTCAGTTTCCTCATCAGTTTCCTCATATGGTAAAGATGATAGGGCTAGCTCATAGGAAGTTTGTGGGGAATTAAAGAGTTAATGTAATAAACTTTCCATAGGTGCTATTTTATTTGCCTGACCTATGGAGTTGGTGACAAAAACACTTCACAGAAGAAATATTGTTTGATGTGGGCCTTAATAAAAGGAAAGTGTGGAGGGGCAGAGAGACTGACAAAAGCAAAATCATGGATGCATAAACCTACTGGCTATGTTTTCCTGGGCAGAAAGTAGTTTTGAAGATTACAGAAGAAGTGTTTTCTGGGGGAATGGCAAGAGGGGATCTGAAAAGGAGGTCAAGGATGGATTGTGGGAACAGTGTGAAGAAGAGGCAAGAATGACCAACCAAAACCCATGCACCACTGCATCCCTGCGTCCAGTACCTACCCCCCACCACTGCCACCATGCCCAAGAGAAAGGCTGAAGGGAATGCTAAAGGAGATAAAGCCAAGGCAAAAGATGAGCCATAGAGAAGATCTACAAGGTTGTCTGCTAAACCTGCTCCTCCAAAGCCAGAGCCCAAGCCTAAAAAGGCCCTTGCAAAGAAGGGAGAGAAGGTACCCAAAGGGGAAAAGGGAAAAGCGGATGCTGGCAAGGAGGGAAATAGCCCTGCAAAAAAATGGAGATTTCAAAACAGACCAGGAATAGAAACCTGAAGATGCTAGAGATGCCAAGTGAAGTGTATATATTTTTGACAACTGTGTGCTTCTAGTGACTGTACATTTTGAAATACTACTTTTATCAAGTTTTATAAAAATGCAGAATTTTGCTTTACTTTTTTTTTAAACTATGTTGTTAGCACACAGAACACTTCATTGTTTTTTGGGGAAGGGGCATATGCCACTAACAGAATGCCTGCAAATCTGGATTGATGTGGGGAAAACACCTTCCCCTTCTAGTTTTGGGAGACTTCCTCTTGGCTCTCAGGAGGAGGGATTCCCTGATGTTGACACTTAGCTACCTTGGCACAAATGACTTGTGGTATGGAAAAACTAAAATTTGTTTTTATGTCCTCTTCTCCCTCTCTGCTTTCAGCATAGTCTTAACTCCCATAAAGTCAGACGCCTGTTTGGACCAGACCCCCAGTAATTGGTTACCAGTATGTCAACTAATCTGGACTTTCCAGTGACACCACTGATATGGCATCCCTTAAAAGAACAGCGGTTCCATTTCTAGATTGTGGATCTTCAGATAAATTCTGCCATTTTCATTTCATTCTTTGAAAGTCAGGGTCAGCTCACGAAAAATTGTTAAACAACATGCTAAATGTGAAATGTCAACCCTCACTCTAAACTTTCCCTGTTTAGAGCATCAGATGAAGACTGCATTGGGTTTTACAGTGGCTTTCTGATTTTCATAGTCCATTGAAGAAGGGAGCTTGGAAGTTATTGTATACTGTTAATGATTGTCTGCTCATGTCCTGTCTGAAATGCCATAATTGTTTATGAAATGTATCTTTAATAAAGCTGGATACTGTTTGCCTTGGGGGAAAAAAAGATGAATTGTGAAGAACCTGCTATGCCCTGCCCAGCTGTTTCAAAAAGACATTTGAAATTCATTGCTGCTTTTACTATGAAAATGTTGGGGCAAGACATCATTCATTTCATTACCCACTGCTAACCAAAGACTTACTTCCTCCTTTCTGATAGTAAGCTTAATGTGATTGATTATATCCCACTTTTTTTCTTGGCTACGAGGAAGCTTAGAGCCAAATGTAAAACTCAGTTAGCCCTTTGATCTTCATTTTATATTTTTCTTTTCCTTGGTCCTCATTTTCTGTTTGTATTCCATTATTATTTTAAGTATTGCTACTTTATTATTTATTATATGTTTAATGAGATATTGCTATAAGTTTCTTCCATTCATTTGTGGGGAAAAGTAGAGTCTAAATACACTGATAAATAAAAAAATAAACGATTTAAGCTTTATCCTTTAAACAATGGGGAACTACGGAAGGTTTAAAAGCAGAGTGACATGATTTGGCCTACACTTTAGAAAGACAATTCTGACTGCATTGTGGAAGATGGTTAGAGAAGGGTGAGATTGAAAGTGGAGAGACCAGTCAGGAAGTTGTTTCAAGTGGGAGGAGATTAGGGCCTGACTCCAGGTAGTGGGATGGAGAGGAGAGGATACAGATAGGAGAAATTGGAGACAAGATAGAATTGATATGATGTAGAGACTGGATATAGGGAGAGAGGGAGAAGAAGGAGGCAACTAAGTAGACAGTGGTTAAAGTAGGCAGAATTCTAAGATGGCTCCTGTGACCTTTGCTATGTGGTATTACTCCCATGATTACATTACGTTACATGGCTAAGGAGATTTTGCAGATATAATAAAGGTTATTAATCAGCTGACCTTAAGAAAGGGAGATTATTCAGGTGGGACTAACCTAATCACACAAGTCCTTTGAAAACAGAGCGTTTTCTCTAGCAGGAAGCATAAGAGGAATTCAAACAGATTCCAAGTGAGTGGTATTTGAAATGAGGGCAGTTCTCTATTTCTGACATGGAAGAGGCCATAGGGAAACACATGAGAGTGCCCTTTAGGAGCTGAGAGTGGCCCTCAGCTAATAGCCAGCAATGAAACAGGGACCTCAGTCCTACAACCATAAGGAATTGAATTCTACCAACAATTTAAATGAACTTGGAAGTGAATTCTTCCTCAGTCTCCAGATAAGAATCGAGCTGGCTGACATCTTGATTTCAGCATTGTGAGATCCTAAGCAGAGAACCCAGCTAATCCACCCAGACTTATGACATAAGAACCACGAGCTAATAAATGGGTTTTGTTTTAAACTGCTAATTTTGTAGTAATTTGTTACACATCGATAGAAATTAATAGAGTAGTTGAACAGAAACTTTTGGCACCCATATTACAATCCTTTGGGCCACCTCTGATTTTAGCTGCAGCTGTAGTGGAGAGTTCTGACTCATCTCTAGCTGCTAGTGTTCTACTTCAAGAACACAATGAACATCTTTTTGCATTCCGCTCCAGTGCCTTTTCTGATGCTGTGGAGCTTGCACAGAAGTAGCCTGTAAGTACAGGGAAAGTTAATGACCCCAGGGATGACTCTCAATCAGTGGAGAAAGGGAACCAATGGGGTTAGGGGTATCTTCCAGCCTCTGAAAGATGTTCAGATAGACAATTCTGGGAGACATTCTGGATGCTTCCCAGAGATCCTGGTGCAATCAATCCTCTGTTCTCTACAGTAGTGATCTCAAAAATGCATCTTTGTATTAGTTTTCCTCTTTCAGTGTCTCACTCTCTCTGCTCCCTCATTCATACTTCCTTGGATCACCTCCCAGATAAATTCTCTGCTCCTAAATACTTGTCTCAGGCTCTGTTTTTGAAAGAACCAAAATAAGCCAGTGATGCTATAAATTAATGGGTAGAATACTAGAAGGGAGAGCAGGTGAGGTCGTAGAAGGAGACATAATAAGTTCAGTTTTAGATAGATTGAATTTAATGGTCCTATAAAATAATAATTCATGGATTCATTCAATAAATATTTTTTGATCATTTATTATGTGATATAGGAGGGGTGAAGCAGTGAAAAAGGGAAACTAATCCCAACTCTTATGATGCTAATAACCTGACAGGGAAGGCAGACAGTGAACAAGTTCTCTGAATATCTAAAGGACAAGTGCAGGGTGCTTAGGGGCATATACTAGATGAATCTAACCTAGTATCCGTGATCTTAGAGGGCTTCCTATAGAAATCAACTTTTCAGATGAAATATGAAGGATGAGAAAGCATTATCAGGGTACACTGGAGGGCAGAACTGAAGGAGAGAGAGAAGGAGGGGTCCAGGCAGAGGGAAACATATGTGCAAAGGTCCTTAAGAGGTGTGACTGAAGTGAAGAGGAAAGGAGTATAGTACAAAGTAAAGTTGAAGAGATAGAGAGGATCTGGCCATGCCACCGTGTGTAGGCTATGGTGTGGTTTTTGGTTTTATTCTAAGGACAACTGGAAGCCACTGAAGCAGGAGACTGCCATCAGATTTACATTTTAGAAACATCATTCTGGCTGCTTTGTGGATGAAGCTGCCTCGCAGCTCACCTCCTGCCATATGGCCCAGTTCCTAACAGGCTAGAGACTGGTACCAGTCCGCAGCCGGGGCTTTGGGGACCACAGCCTTATAGGACTGAGTTGGCATTTGAAAGAGGATGCTTTTATTAAAAGAGGCACTCTGGAAAATCAAAGACACTCTAAAGATCTATAGACAGGAATGTTTTCTTGCCAACAAAGGGCGAGGCACTCCACGTCACTCTGGTAATTAGCAGTAGGCCAATTCCCAAAAGACTCAAGACTCAGATACTGCCCCTAACCTCTTCTCCAGCACAGCTCTGATTTGGCCCAAATGTCAAGAAGACTGGGACTCAGTGGAAGAGCCCATGTCTGGGATCCAGATTCTATCCCAGCCACCAGTGTGCTGGAACTGACCTGTATCCACTAATGAGAGATAACTGTTTAATTTTCAGGAATTTTATGACTAATTGGCAATATCATGGTAGCTTGAAATTGACCATGGTGGGAGAATTTACATCATGGATATTGGGAAATGCTACAAATCAGGGCTTCTTTCCTTCAGAGAACTGGTTGTTAAACATTTACCTGCACACTGCTAATCCTAGTCCTGCCACAGACTGCCCATGTGGTTTTTCTATCTTCATTCACACTCTTAGTGATCTCATTTATTCTTGTGGCTTTAAATACCAAGTATATTTTGAAAACTCCCAAATCGATATCACCAATCCAAAACTCTTTCTTAGATTTTGGACTTATACGTTAGATTCATATAACCAACTGCCTATTTAACATTTCACATTTCCACTTAGATGTCTAATAGGCATCTTAAACTTAACATGACCAAAACTGAGCTCCCCATCTACAACCCCCTCACTCTTCCTGCCACAAACTTTCCTCCTACTTTCTTGCACATTTTAGCAAATGGCAACTCCTTCCTGTTGCTCAGGTCCAAAACATCGGTGTTTTCCTCAAATATTCCCTTTCTTTCACATTCCACACCCAATCCACCAGCAAATCCTGTTTGCTTTACTTTCAAAACACAGAATCTGATTGCTTATTACCATCTCCCCTGCTACTACCCCAGTGTGTGCCACCACCATTTCTCACCTGGATCACTTGCAGTAGCTCTCTAACAGGTCTCCCTGCTTCCTCCTTTACCCTCCTGCAGTCTATTCTCAACATAGCAGCCAGAGTTATCTCATTAAAATACAAGTCAGATCATATCAACCCTCTTCTCAAAATTCTCCAAAGGCTCCCCGAATAATGTGGAGTAAAAGCTAAAGACCTATAAGACCTTATACAATCTAGCCCACATAACTTTTCTCAGCTCATCTTCCTACTATTCCCTTCCCCTCCGTGCTAACTGCACTCCAGCCTCAAACATATCAATCCTGCTTTCACCTCACAGCCTCTGCCCTTGCCTGGAATACTCTTCTGCTAGATACACACATGATTTGCTGCCTTATTTCAGGTTTTTCTTTAATATTGCCTGTAATTAAGGCACTTCTTAACTCCCTTATTTAAAATTGTAAATATTCTCCTACTCTGCTCCAGCACTCCCTGTCTCCCTTCTCTGCTTTCTTTTTTTCTTTCTTTCTTGGCACTCATCGTCATCTGACATACTACGTTACTTTATTTATTTCATGTATTATCTGACTCACAGACTAGAATGTAAGTTCCATGAGAGCAGGGGGTTTTCTCTATTTTGTTCATTGTTGTGTCATCACTGTTGTGTTATCAGTGCCTAGAACAGTGCTTGAAACATAGTGGATACTCAGTAAGTATTTGGATGAATGAATGAATACACTCTCTAATACCACTCACTATTAATACGTTGCACTATAATTTATCTTTTCACAGTAAGGACACAGTAGGCAATTAATATTTGTTGAATGAATCAATGACAAAACCCTTTTATTAACTGTAGAGCACTCAAGCAGTGCTTTATCATGAGGAAATGGCCATCCTGTTCCACTTTACACCACAAGGATGAGGGTGCTGTTTGCTGCTGCTACTAAGAACTGCCCCCACTCTTTTCACAAGAGGCAGCACTTCATTCTACCCTCCCCGCCACCTTAAAAATCAATTAAAGCCTTTTTTATAACTGACACTTTAAGACAAGGTTTACAGATTCTGTTGTCAACCACATGGGAGCTCACTCTGTCATGTCCTGTTTCCAAGTACCTGTCTGAACAGAGATGGCTCTAATTTAATCCCACTCCATGGGTGACCTGATAGCTATAGCAACTTACATTTTCCAAAGCATTTTGTGTCCATTGTTGCATTTGGTCCTCACACCAACCCTGTAAGCATCAACATCTTCACATTGTAGGTGAAGAACTAGAGGTGAATTGACTAGTCCAGGGTGAGTTAGTGATAGTTCAGGGCTGGGATTCAGATTTCAAGCCTTTTGGCTCAGTTGTAAATGCCTCTGTAGACAATCTGACAAGAAAATAAACATATGAGTAAATGAATATGCATCTCGTAGCACTCTTAATTATCAGAGAGCATGCACATTCACTGGAGTAATGAGCAAGGACAGCACCCAAAGGCAGTTTTTATACTCAACTCCTACACCATTAATTGTGTCTATCATTGACTTGGCAGGAGCTCACCATATGCAGGCAATATAATTGCATAAAGCCTCAAAACCAGAGTTAAAGATTTCCCAGAGTAAGACCCCCTGTTGCCTAGAAGCAGGGGAATTAGTGACTGCTGCTGGGGAGGAGGGGAGGAGAGGGACTAAGATGAATCATTACCAACTTCCCCTCATTCCCCACTCATTGAAACTGTGGGGAAACCAAGGAAGAAGCTTACCTGGAAAATCATTCCTTCCTCCATTCATTTATTATGTTTGTCACTGATTTAATCATCCAGCAAGTTGTGTATTAATTGAGAACTTCCCAGCACAAATGCCTGCTAATGGGGGTTACAACAAAGTAGTAATCTCTTGGGGAGCTTGGAGGCTAATAAGGGAGAGAAGATATGTACATGCATAGTAAGGACTAAAAGTTGAAAGCATTAAGTGTCATGGGAGAGGTACAAAGAACAAGATGAGGGATTCCAAGGAATGAGAGAACACATTGAAACTTGGGGAATAGGGAATATCCTTAGAGGAAGGGACCTGGTGACTGGGCCTAGATAAAATGTGTAGGATATGGGCTTGAGATTATTAGGAAATGGAGGGGGTAGAATACTATGGGGGAAATTGTGAGGCACGTCCTGAAAATAGTGTGGAGTTCAATGTGGCTGGACTGCAGGGTACAAGAGAGGAAAAGTGGGCACCAAGGTTGCAGAGGAAGGTTAAGACTAGCTTCTGAATGCCACTGTGAGCACTCAAAACACCATGGGTTCACAGGGTGGATGGAGAGAAAGACAGGTCCTTCCAGCAAGATTTAAGCTGCCCTGTTCTGGCCCTGATCCCTTCTAGGATGGCCTTCCCTCATGCCTTCAGGGAATAGGACAGTCCATGGTTTTCTCTTCATGTTCAGTTCAAGCCTATTTATACAAGTCACATTCAGTATCTAGGGAAAGACTTCATCACAGCAACAGGCTAGGGCCATTGCCTTGTCCAGCAGTGACGTGCTTCTCTCTGTCTGGAAAGGGCAGGATTTTTTCTGGGTGGCCACTACCTGTGTTACAGCAAATGTTACAGCAAGTGGGCCTGAGGACAAACCAAGCAGCACTCGGAGAGTCGGAGAATCAAAGTTTATTCGCTGGTGGGCTCAGAGGGGCCTCACCACCAAATTCTGAGCCCTGTCTACCTGATTTTTCCCACTTTTATTAAGTTGTGGTGGTCTGGGAGGGTTAGGGTGTCAGGTGGCTAATGCCTGCCAGGTAATAGGTTAGTTGATGTGTCAGATAATAGATTTAGTGATATGCTGATGCGCCAGGTAATAGACTAGCTGATGGGCCAGGTAATAAGTTAGTTTATGGGCCAGGTAATAGGTTAGTATTATGCTGATATGGGTCTTCCATGAGGGGTGGGGGTCTCAGGTGGCTGATGTGCCAAGTAACAAATGGGGGTTTTCCTTATCATTCCCCACTTTGATGCCCTTATATGTCTACTATAGGGCATCATTTCTCAGTGGGTATAGTAAGTCCAGCAAGCTGGCTTGCCCCTTGGGGCTATACAGGTTCAAATATCACCTATACTGGTGCCAGTCCAGTATTTATTTTCCCCGCTGTGGCACACCTCAGCCTGACTATAACATGTCTTTGGCATGTAGGTGCAGACTGTGAAACCTCCCGTGGTCCAGAAGCCTCTAGTAATCCCACTAGTGGAGGGAATCCAAGTCCTAGCATAACAAGCCTCAGGGCAGGGTTTCCCTGCTGTAGTTGTTAGGGTGAGTGCCCCAACCAGGAGGAGGGTAGGGACTGAGGCAGGAGTAGATATCCTATAATGAGCCAAAGTACCACAGTCAGAGACCCCCTCTGCAGTCCCGTCCAATCCCCCGGAGCTACCGCGAAGAGTCCAATCCCCAGTAAAGTCACTGCAACCCCAATGAGGGCCGGGGCCAGTGGTCCCATTTACTGCTGTTCAGTCCTGGGTGTGGCTGTCCTCGTTGGGAGATGGTTAAGCTGGACCTTTAGCAGGTGCTCGTCCTGATGTGCAGTCCAGAGATCAGTTTCATTGTCTGGTTCAGCCTTTTTCACCTGGGAGTGATGGATCCACGGAGTGATACCTGCAACTTTAACAGCAGTGGGAGTAACTAGTATCACAGTATGGGGACACTTCCAGGTGGGCTCTAGGGGTGCTCTTTTCCAGTCCTTTACCCAGACTAGGTCCCCAGATTGGTGGGGGTGGACAGGGAGACCCAGGGCAATAGGGGTTTTTTCTAGGATGATGTGGTGGGTATGGCGCATAGTTTTGGCTAAGGCTTGAAGGTGTGCATTTATATTCAATTCCCCTAGTCGTCTAATGTCTCCCCTTAATCACTTGATGACTGGGGGAGGTCTACTGAACAGAATTTCAAAGGGTGAATATCCCGTGGGTCCCAGTGTGCACCTGACTCTGAACAGGGCTAGGCTTAGCATGTCTACCCAGGGTAATTGTGTTTCCTGACATAGCTTCGCTACAGTGGTCTTGAGGATCCGGTTCATGCGCTCTACTTTCCCTGAGCTCTGTGGCCTGAAGGCTGTATGTAGTTTCCCTTTGATTCCTAGTGCCTTGGTGAGGATTTGCATGACCTCCGCAGTGAAGCTTGGTCCGTTGTCACTGCCAAAGGAGAGTGGTAGACCATACCTGGGGATGATTTCTCTCAGTAGAAGCTTTGCCACTTCCCTAGCCTTTTCAGTCCGGGTAGGGGCTGCCTCCACCCAGCCTGAGAAGGTGCATATCACTACCAGCAGGTATTTATAGCCCCGACGTGGTTTTACTTCTGTGAAATCAATTTCCACATCCTCGAACGGAGAGGTTCCGGTGTACTGAATTCCTGGGGCGGGTCTCAGCCTCACCGCTGCATGGTTTTTAGCACAGGTCTGAAAGCGGGCGCTGACTGCTGTGGTGATGGATGGAAGTTTGGCGATGTAGTAGTACCGGGCGAGTAGCTGCATGAGGGCTGTTTTCCCTAAGTGAGTCAGGTTGTGATGTCGGGAGACAATAGAGTATGCTAATTTATTGGGGATAAAGATGTTATTGTTCTGTAGGTGCGACCACCCGTCTGCGTCCTTCTTGGCCTTCTGCTCTGCCCACTGGTTCTCTTCTGGGGTATATTTTGGTTCTTCGGGCCACTCAGGTGCCATCAAGACTTGGCACTGTGTTGGAGTGTTGTCTTCTGAACATTCTCGGGTGGCTGCAATTTTGGCTGCTTGGTCTGCCAGGCGACTGCCGGTGGCAATTGGATCTGTGCCTTTTTGGTGCCCTCGACAGTGGATGACAGCAATTTCTTTCAGCTCCCAAACTACCTCCAGCAGTTGGAGGATTTCATCCCTATTTTTGATCTCCCTTCCACCTGCAGTCAGCAGTCCCCTCTCCCCATATATTGCTCCATGGATATGCATTGAGGCAAAGGCATATTTAGAGTCCGTGTATATGCCTTCTTACCCTGGGCATGCCTGAGGGCTTGCATGAGGGCCCATAGCTCCGCCCTTTGTGCCGACCACCCTTGGGGCAAAGGAGCTGACATGATGACCTCATCGACTATGGTGACTGTGAAGCCCGCCAGTCGTCTCCCATTCTGGATAAAACTACGGCCATCCATGTAGAGTTCCAAGTCTGGTGCTGGTAGAGGACTATCTCTCAGATCTGGCTGGCTGGCATAGACCTCCTCTACCGCCTCGGTGCAATCATGGTCTGGGGGCCCTGGCTCGGTGGGTAGGAGGGTGGCAGGATTCAAGGTTAGCACGTCTCCAGGGTGACCCACGGATTTTTGCATAGCAGTCCTTGGTATTGTGCTAACCTGTTGCTTGAGAGCCACCGGTGCCCTGAGGTGTCCATTAGAGATATTACTGTATGAGGGACTCGCACACAGAGGTTCTGTCCCAGTGTGAGTTTGTCTGCTTCCTTGACTAGCAGGACGGTGGCCGCCAGTGCACAGAGGCAAGGCGGCCATCCTGCCACTACCAGATCCAATTGTTTTGACAAGTAAGCCACTGGTCTCTGCCATGGCCCACAGTTTGAGTCAAAACCCCCAGAGCCACTTGTTTCTTCTCGTGTACAAACAGGTTAAAGTCTTTGGTGAGGTCCGGTAGCCCTAGTGCGGGGGCTCTTTTTAGTAAGTCTTTATTTCCTGGAAAGCCCTTTCCTGACTCTTGGCCCATTCCAATTCTTTGTTTCCAGGACCGCGTAGGGCTTTGTACAGAGGCTTGGCCTTTAGGGAGAAACCTGGGATCCAGATGCGGCAGAATCCAGTTGTGCTGAGGAATTCTCTGAGTTGTCTCCAACTGGTTGGCCTGGGCATTGTACGGATGGTTTGCTTCCGCTCACGTCCCAGTGTCCGGTGCCCCTGAGTGATGTGGAAACCGAGGTACTTCACCTGTTGCCTGCAGGTCTGTGCCTTTTTCCAGGAGACTTTGTATCCCTTGTCAGTAAGCAATTGGAGCAGGCACTGGCTTCCCTGGTGGCAGTCTTCTCTGGTGGGGCTTGCTAGGAGGAGGTCATCGGCGTACTGTAGAAGTGTGCAGCGGGCTTCTTCTCACGGAAAGGAGATGAGGTCAGTGGCTAGATCCTCCCTGAATAGAGTTGGTGAATTTTTAAATCCCTGTGGTAGTCACGTCCAGGTCAGCTGGGTTTTCCTTCTAGTCTGAGGATCCTCCCACTCGAAGGCGAACAGGGGCTGGCTCTTTGGAGTGAGCTGCATGCAGAAGAAGGCATCCTTTAAGTCCAGCCAGGAGAACCAGGCAGCATCAGGAGGAATGAGGCCCAGGAGGGTGCATTGATTTGGTACCACTGGGTGGAGAGTCACTGTAGCCTCATTAATCAGTCACGGTTCTTGGACAGGCCAGTATCCACCTCTGTTGGTCTTTTTGACTGGCAGGAGGGGAGTGTTCCATGGGGATCGGCACTCCACCAAAATCCCCTCCCGCTTAAGCCTGTTGATGTGTTCCTGAATTCCCTCTCAAGCCACCTTGGGGATGGGGTACTGTTGTCTCCTTGTCGGTTGGGCTCCCGGTTTCATCTCAACCACCAGGGGTGCATGCTGGTGTGCAAGACGGGGGGTGGGGGGGGTTGTCCTCTGCCCAGACCAATGGAAAATCCTGCCAGAAGTCAGGCAGGTTCTGTTCCTCTTTGGTCGTATAGCTTCCATTCCGATTCCCAGGGCAGGCTGACTGCCATTATGAGAGTCTCTGGGGCACCGAGCATGAGGCTCACGGACCCTTCCGTGTGGAAGGTGATCTGGGCTTCCAGTTTGCTCAGGAGATCTTGACCTAGGAGAGGAATGGGGCAGTCTGGTATGTATAGGAATTCATGTCTTATCTGGTGGCCCCCCCATCTGGCCTATTCGGGATTGACAGAGGGGTCGAGCTACTCGTCCGTAACCTGCATCGGACCTCGCACCTCACGCGGGGGCATCTGAGGGCTGAAGTTGGGGCCTGAGCTGACCGTAGCCGGTGGGTGATGGAAGTGCAGGCACCTTGTTGGTCTGGAACTGGTGGCAGGGAGACTGATGGTGGCGGGGTTCCTGGTGCATTTGGAGGTGCTTCAGGAGGAGTCACGGTAGGGTTGTAGGGCAGTAATGGTGGATCCTCTTCAGGAGCTTCCTGATAGGTGGGTTTGGACAGTTTGGAGTCTGGTCCTTTGGGCCCCCAAAATCCTGCTCTGTCCCTTATTAGCACACAACCAGACCCAAGGGGGCATGGTCTGAGCAATCTCTAGCCATGGATCTATGTAAGGGAATTGGTTGGGGTGGCCGGGAGTCCCAGTCACGATTCTTCAAACTGCTCGCATGGTGGGGAGGTCTAAGGTTCCTGTTGCCAGTCAACCCCGAATGTGAGCCATTCGTGTTCACAGAGGGCCCTAAGTCTACTGGGACTCAGTATTATGCCATAATCTCCCGTGAAACCCTTCTTAAAGTTCTTTAACATGCATTTAAGAACTGTTGGCTTAGATTCTATGCTACCCATCCTAGACCCTTGGACGGTGTCGCAGCTTAACAGACAAAGCGGGAGTTTCTCTCAGGTGTCCTCCTGGCTGAGTCCCTGCCGAGAACTTAGGCGCGTCTTGGCGAAGGCGTGCCCATATAAACCCCGGTCCTGGTCGCTCCCTTTAGGGGAGTGAATCACCATTATGCTGTATGACGCCGCCGCAGAACCGCAGGTGAGGACCCACTCAAGTTCCACAGCCATAGCTGTGGAACCACAGTCACTCTTCACTCACTCTTCACTCACTCATTCAGACAGGCAGAGGCTACACATTCCTGCCCTGGGAATTCCCTGCACTCAGGAGGTGATCAAGCTCCTCTTCCGTCTTCTATTGGGCCTGACTCGGGTGGGTCCTGGGACCTTACCTGGTCCGATGCCTCCAGACTTGATTTGTCTTGTCCGTCCCTCTGGCGTGTCCGGGTGAGTTCGGGACCCTGCAGCCAGCAGGAGCTCCCAAGGAGCGAAGATCTTCTGCAAAATGGCAGTTGGCACTGGTTTGCTTCTGTCGCCAAGGTCCTGCTGGTCGCTGCACCCGTCCCCGAACCAGTGGCTTCAAGGGGCCAGCGCGGTCGGTTTCCCGGTCAGGGAACCAAAATGTTACAGCAAGTGTTACAGCAAGTGGTCCCAAGGACAAAGCGAGCGGCACACAGAGAGTCGGAGAATCAAAGTTTATTCGCCGGCAGGCTCAGAGGGGCCTCACCACCAAATTCTGAGCCCCGTCTACCTGATTTTTCCCACTTTTATTAAGTTGTGGTGGTCTGGGGGGCGGGGAGTAGAGCGTCAGGTGGTTAATGCCCGCCAGGTAATAAGTTAGTTGATGTGTCAGACAATAAATTTTAGTGTTATGCTGATGTGCCAGTTAATAGATTAGTTGGTGGGTCAGGTAATAGGTTAGTATTATGCTGATGCAGGTCTTCCATGAGGGGTGGGGGTCTCAGGTGGCTGATGTGCCAAGTAACAGATGGGGGTTTTCCTTATCACCTGGGATCCCTTCCCCTTCCCAGCCTACTAGCCCTGGGCCTCAGTCAGTCATAGGCCCAATTAAGATTTTTGTTCAATGGGGCATCTGGGTGCGTTAGTTTGTCCTTTAATGATTTGCCTGGGCCCCTCTAATTAACTGGCAAGGCCATTTTTCCTCAGTTCTATTTTTGTCTCTTTGGGAGATCCAGGCCTCAAAGAATAATGTAGAAGGCTCAATTATCTTAAAGATTTCCCTTCCTCACCTTCCATCTTACCTCCTTCTCTTTCTCTCCAGGGATCTGTATCATGCCACATTGAGGCTCTGTCCAAGATGAGGACTCTAATGAAGCCACTTCTACATTTAATTTTTTCTCTGGCTCATTGCCCCACCACTATTTCAAGCTCTTTTTTTAACAGCAGCCAGTGAAAAAGCCTTAGGGGGTTTAGCTAACTAGGAGTTTAATGTGAGTCAGCAGAGTGGTGTGGTTGCCAAAAAAAAAAAAAAAAAAAAAAAGTTAATGCAATTTAATCAGAAAGAGAGTGCCCAGAAGGCGGGTGGCAAGAGCTTTAGCTCTGTTTTGCTGCTCCACCCTGGGAGGTAGCACTTGTTGCCTCACCACTATAATTGTGGATGCCACAGGAGGTGAGGGAATGGGGCACTGTCCTGGGAGGCTGCAACCACACTGGGCTGGTGGTACCTCACCAGACCAAGCATGCTCCTGCCTCAAGGACTTTAAATAGTTGTTCATTCTTCCTGAAACACTTCCTTCAGTTTTTGACATGGGCTCACTCTCTCACTTCCTTAGGTCTTTACTCAGATATCATCTCTCCAGGTTGGCTGCCTTTGACCTCCCTATTTAAAATAGTTTCTCCCATCACTCTCTCACTCCTTTTACACTGCTTTTTTTGTCTTCATAGTACTTATGATCTCATGACTCGAATTATCTGTTTTTCCCAGTGGAATATAAGCTCCTCATAGGTTTTTTGTGTATTTTGTCCACTGTTATGTCTAGAACAGTACCTGACATATAGTGGGAGTGCAATACAAATTTGAATGAACACATAGATAGCATTTAGATCATTGTACTGTAATTTGTGTTTTCACTTGTCTTATCTCTAATAGAATTTTATCTAGGAAGCCTCTTTTTCCTCTTTCTTAACATTTTCACTAATTGCATAGTCATTTCCTGACATGGTGTATATTGGATGGATTGGCAGGGATGTTGCAGGAGGGTTTCAAACATTGGATCAAGGTTGGCCTAGACTTATGCTGCCTAATACAGTAGATACTAGATACAGGTGACTACTGAGCACTTGAAATTAGGCTTGTCTAAATTGCAATGTGTTGTAAATGTAAAATACACACCAGATTTTGAAGCTTTGGCAGAAAAACATGTAAAATATTTCATTAATGATGTTTTTATTGATTACATATTAAAATATTTTGAATACGCTGGGTTAAAATATATTCCTAAAATTAAATTCACCTGGTTTTTCTTTTTTTAATATGTCTACTAGAAAATTTAAAGTGACATATGTAAATGGTATCATATTCGTATCAGATAGTGCCACTCTGGAGATTTGGACCACCTCCATGTTTAAACCCTGATCTTTACAAGCTTGTGATGGGGTGTATGTGTGTGTGTGTGTGTGTGTGTGTGTGTGTGTGTAGGTATGTGTGTGGTAGAGGAGTCTCCTGTAATTAACACAGAAAAGGGTTCTTCATAATCATTGATCCTGGGGACTGGTGACAGCAGGGTCAAATAAGCACCATGTTTTATTACTCTACCTCATATTTCTGATTTCTGTCATTTCTTATTCCAGCTTGTCCCAAAGCTGCTAGCCACAGCCATACTGGTTAGGTTTTTTTCCCCTCCTTTCTTAGCTCCTTCCCACCCATGCTTCCCCTGATGGTGACACCAGTGAAGGTATAAATGGTCCAAAGGCGAGCTACCAATTAGAAGAGGAAAATATAGCCACAAGCACCTCGATTATTCACACACTGCAGAATCCCCACTTTGGAAAAATCTATCTTTGCCTGATAAGTGATGTTATGCCTGTAACCAACTCCCCTGGCAGAGTCCCATACTGGATTATCCCAGGAAGGCAATAGAGAAGTAAAAGACATTTTCCTCTAAGAGAGTATGATCAAATTGGGAAATAAAACTAATGTAGGCCAGGCACTGTGGCTCATACCTGTAGTCCCAGCACTTTGGCAGGCCCAGGCAGGAGGACCCCTTGAGGCCAGAAGTTGGAGACCACGGTCTCTACAAAAAAACCAGAATAAAACAGAGCAGAACAAAACAAAATCAAAAACCCAAAACCCCCAAACACAAACAAAAAAACCTAATGTGCATGTGTGAAAAGTTAAACAAGAACACAGAACAGTCGTCCAAGAAATGTTGGGCAGAATACGATTAAGGATAAAAAAAAAAAAAATGACCCAAAATGTTGGTGCTCTAGAAGTTCAAATCAGGGTCATCCCCAAGGGCTAAGGCAGTCAGAAAAAGCTTCCTGAAGGAAATAATATTTGAGCTGGTCCTTGAAGATGTGTGTAACGTTACAAAGTCCTGGATTTCCAGAGCTTAAAGAGTTCTTGGAGTCATAATGCACTCCTCGTGCATGTAACAGAGTAGTTACCCCTCCTCCTATAGATATGGAAATGTAAAATTGAGAGTGGGGAATATGTAACAGAGGGAATGGCCTGAAAAAAAAAACAGCAAAAATATTTTCTGTCTCTTTAAAACTTGCCCCACTCTTTTTGGGAACTGTAGCCTGGCCTGCATCTCTGAGACAGGTTAAGTGTTTTGTTAAGAGATAACTTAGCCTTCCCAGGCCTGCACCAGCCCCAGGTGGGCCTAGGTGGGGCTTTGTCTTTGGCAGAGATGAGATGATTAGAATAGTTAACCACAGTAGCTTAGAACTGAGGGATCCTCCCTTTAAAGGCTCTGTATTTCTGCTTATGTCCAGGAAATTTGGATTTTGAGACGAGAAGTTCCTTTTTCCTCCTTTGCTGGCAAAGTAATAAACTTTTTTCTTTCTCCTCAAACCATTTGTTCTTGTTCTTCTGATGTGGCCTTGAGGACAAGTGCCAAGCTTTTGGTAACATACAGATAAAAAAAACTGAAACCCAGAGAGAAAAAAAAAAAAAACAAAAAAACTCACAGGAAAAAAGCTGGGATTAGAACCAAGATTTTCTGGTTGCCAGTCCTTTACTCTCTCTACCAGGTGCTGAGAATAGAAGGATGATATTAAAAAAAAAAAAGAGAGAGAAAGAGAGAGAGAAAGGAAAAAAAAAAAGGCCCAGAGCCCAAATGCCTGAAGGAACTACTCACTCTCCAAACCATACCCCCTCCCAAAGCGCGCGCGCACACACACACAGGCACGCACGCACACCCTTCAAAACCTCATCTGGGATCTCCCTTTTTATCCCCTCAAGAACATGTTAATTTAAAAGGTGAAATACATTACACTGAATTCAAATTACAGGTCAAACACCAATTCTTTTTTATTTAGTTAGACATGGGCCATGTGTTGATGAATGGCCTCTTTGATGTAACCTGCCATCTCAAAAGCTTTGAGATTGAGAGAGGCCCTCCTTCTGTTCCTTTTTGTCCCATCACCACAACGTATGCAGACTTGATCTGAACTACTGTCACTGCCTGGCTGCCCCTACTCTGGCCTTTGGTGCACAGGTCCATGGTGTTGTTGCCTTCAGTATACAGGTTGTCCCGGATCAACAAGCATTTGATTCCCGCAAGGGTGATTCCCTGAAGAAACAACTTCTCTCTCCTTTCCCTTGCCAGCAAAATCTGAATTTCTTCCTGGTTCAACTGTAACAAGTTGCCTTCCGAATAACAAGCTAATAACCAGTGTGGGGAATTGGTGATAATTGCTGCATCACAGCACGTTCCAGTTTGTAGGAAAAGGGTGATGCAGTCTTGCCAGACCTCTTCGCTGATATTCTGTATGGACTGCATGATTCCAGTAAGCTGTCTTTAAAAGATGAATAAAGTGCTTTCTAGCAAGTCAGTCTTCAAAGGAAGTTTGTTGGTAATTGGCTCAAGAAGTCTGATAAGCCGAGACTGAAATAAGCTAAAAATACAGTCTGTTTCTTATGGCCCTTCCCCAGTAGCAAGACGGAGGAGGTCTTGGTGACTTGAATGAAGTTAAGCCACAGCTACCCTCTGCTGTGTTTTATCATGCTGCCTCTGGAGCAGGAGTGAGGTCACAAAGGCTCTGTGACTTTTAAATAGTTATCATCAACTACATCATCAGTGACCTCTGGCAATAGCTTTCTATAGCTAACAAAATAATGGGGTCAATATACACCTACATAATTCCTTGGGGTCCTGTGGGAAGAATACCAAGACACAATAGTAGGAAAGCCCTGGAAGTAGAACCTAAGAGGGCAATAACTGAGCTGGAGGCTTAGATGTAAAACAGAACAGGTGAAAATGACTGCAGCAACTAGTATCTCATATGTTGGCTAATCTTGCTGAGACCTGAGCTCTAGGTACAAAGTCAAAAAGCGCACAGGCTCACCATGTTCACAACTTCTTTGGGGAGCATCACAGCAGCCTCCTAACTGGTTTTATTGCTTCCAGACTCTAGTTTATCCTCTAGCCTACACCAGCTGTGAGTCTAGAGTTATTCGCCCAGTCATTCAACAAGTTATTTATCAAGTATTCACTATGTGCCAAGAACTTTTCTAGGCACTGGGGTATAGTAGTGAATAGAACAGAGACAAACTGCTGCCCTCAAGAAGCTGACATTCTAATGTGGAGAAACAAATAATAGATGCTACTAGTATCCTTTTCACTGAAAATATTTTATGAGCCAAATACTTTTTTTTCTTCCAGATTTTCCGTTTTACTCCCAGACTTTCTCTGTGACTCTGCTGCAACCTTTGACAAGTCACTGTCTGTGCCTCAATTGCCTCTAAAATGACACCAACTTGCCTTAAAGAGGGAACATTATAAAGAGCAACTAATGTTAATGGTGGGGAATATCTGGGATACCTCTGAAAATTCATTTATTTAACACATATTTATTGAGTGCTTACTGTGTGCCAGGGCTATTCTAGACTTTGGAGATCCAGCAGTGAATAAAAAGTCCCTGCCCTCGGGGAGCTGATATATTAGAGAAGGAGACAATAAATGACAAATATGTTTATAATATATCAGATGTTATTGATAACTATGAAGAAAAAGGGTTTTAGCAGTATAGAGAATGCTGGAGAAGAAGCAGTGATGGTTTTATTTTATATAAGGTGCTAAGGTAAGGATTCTTTAATAAGACATATGATCAGAGACTTGAGAGAGATGAGAAAGTGAATATGTAGATATCTGGGGAAAGAGAATTCTAGGCAGAGGGAATAGTAAGTGTAAAGGACCTGAGGCAAGAGCAAGTCTGGTATATTTGAGAAAAAGCAAGCAGGCCAATATGACTTGAGCAGAGAGAGAAAAGGGTGATAAATGATGTAATCAGAGAGGTACTGGGCTTAGATCATATGTAGGACTTCATAATCTATAATTAGGTTTTGATTTTTACTCTGAGATGGGGAGCTACTAGACAGTTTTAAACAAAGGAATGACTTCATTCTAGATTCTAGATTTTATTCAGTAGCATAGAGACTCTAGAGGGACTGGGGCCCAAACATGGAGACCAATTAGGAGGCTGCTACAACAATCCAGGCAAGAGATAAGAGAGGCTTGGGCCAAGGTACAGGAGTTAGAAGTGGTTGGGTTTGAATAATATTTAGAAGGAAGAGCTGATAAGATTTGATGATGAGTCGGCCATGAGATACTAGAGAAAGGGGATGCCTCCAGGGCTTTTGGCCTGAACAACTGTGCTGTGGTTTGAATGTTTGTGTCCCCTCCAAAATTCATATTGAAACTTGATTCCCAATGCACACAGCATTCTTCCCCTCCAGAGGACAAAGCATTTAAGATGCCTTCTTGGAGGCAGAGAGGGCAGCCCTCCCCAGACACCAAACCTGCTGGCACCTTGATCTTGGATTTCCAGACTCCAGAACTGTGACAAATAAATTTCTGTTCTCTATAAATTACCCAGTCTTGAGTATTTTGTTATAGCAGCACACACGGACTAAGATAATCTGGAAGGATGTTGTTGCCATTTCCTGAGATGGTAAATACTATGGAAAGAGCAGGTTTGAAGATGCAGGTGGAAATCAAAAGTTCTATTTTGGACGTGGTAAGTTTGAGATGCCTCTAAGACATCCAAGTAGACATTTCAGTAGGCTGTTGAATATTATATAAGTTTAGAATTCAGAGGACAGATTAGGACTTAGAGATAACATTTTGGGAGTTTTCCACAAATAGATGCTATTTAAAGCCATGAGACTGGAGGACAGCACCCAGGGAATAAGCATAAATAGAGATGAGGACCAAGGTCTGAGCTCTGGCACCATTTCAATATATAGAGATAGGTAAGATGAGTGGAAACAGCAAAGGAGATTCGTAAAGAGAAGTCAGAGAAGCAGGAGAGAGAGTGGTGTCTTTCCCTGAAGCCAAGTGATGAAAATGTATCAAGGGGAAGTGACTAAATACTGCTGAGGGGACAAGAAGAGGTCTGAGAATGACAAGTGGATTTTGCAATGGGGAGATTATTGGCAATATTGATAAGAGCAGTTTGGTGGAGTGGTGGGGGCAAAGCCTGATTACAGTGGTTTCAAGAGAGAATGGGAAGAGAGGGAAAGAAATGTTGACAAAAATGGATTTAGATAAATCTTTTGAGGAGTTTTGCTATAAAATACAACAAAGAAATGGGGGGATGGTCGGTGGGGGACAGGAATGTGGATCAAGAAAGAGTTTTTTGGGCAGGGTGTGGTGGCTCACGCCTGTAATCCTAGCACTCTGGGAGGCCGAAGTGGGAGGAGAGCTCGGGGTCAGGAGTTCGAGACCAGCCTGAGCAAGAGGAAGACCCCATCTCTACTAAAAATAGAAAGAAATTAGCTGGACAACTAAAAATATATAGAAAAAATTAGCTGGGCATGGTGGCACATGCCTGTAGTCCCATCTACTCAGGAGGCTGAGGCAGGAGGATCGCCTGAGCCCAGGAGTTTGAGGTTGCTGTGAGCTAGGATGACGCCACGGCACTCTAGCCCGGGCAACAGAGTGAGACTCTGTCTCAAAAAAAAAAAAAAAGAATTTTTTTAAAGATCAGAACTACTATAGCACGTTTTCGTGCTAATGGAAATGATCTGGTAAAGGGGAAACATTTTGTAATAAAGGAAAGGGGACAACTGAACAGGCTAGGGAGGATGAAATTGAGTGGACAAGTGGAAGGGTTGCCTTAGGAAGGCTCAGGAAGAGTTCACTCATTGAAGGCAGATTATATGCGTTCACATGCAAGGCAGCAAGTAGATTTGGTCATGGGAGGATGTGGAAGTTACCTTCTGATGGCTTCTATTTTATTGGTGAACTAAGTAGCCAGGAAACCATCTGAGAGATAAGTGTTCATTCTGTTCATTGAACAGAACTGTTCAATGATCAAGGTGAGGAAGAGAACCACCAATATTTATTGTGCCCTTATGATGTTCCTGTCATCTCACATATATTACATCTTTGAATTCCCATAAGAATGGGCTTGTAGATGAGAATGGGTTTATAGATGAGAAAACTAAGGCCCAGAGAGGTTGTGTAATTTTCCCAGAGTCATGTATCATTAGCAAACAGCAGAGCCAAAATTTGAACCTGGTCTGATTATGGAGTCCACACATACTTTTCATTGTCTTGAACAGCATGAAAGTCTGAGCAACTGGGTGGTACCATTAGTAGGGATAGGGACAACTTCAGAAAGAGCATGCGGTAGAGGTAGGAGAATGCAGGGGGTTAGGGGGAGGGTGTGAAAAATGAGAAGTTTGTTTTTGGCTATGATGTCTTTAATGTGCTAGCAGGAACACACAAGTGGAACTCTCAGTGGGCAGTTGGAAGTTCTAAATTTGAGCTCAGGAGAAAGGTCATGGGACTTAAGATGTAAAGTTGTGAGTCTCCTAGCAGGGAGTAAGAGTCGAATCTGTGAACAAGATCAAGATTACCAAGGGAAAGAAAATAGAGAAGAGAGGAATGAGGATAGAAGCCGGGGAGATGGCTAAGAAAGGACAAAGAGGAGCTGGAAGGGAGGCAGAGAAAGAACAGTTAGGGATGGAGGCAGTGAGTATGCTTTATTACAAAGGCCAAGGGAAGAAAGAATGTCAAAAAGGAATATGAATCAACAGTGTTTAATGCTGTAAAACAATAGAGAATGAGCACTGAGAAACACTTTTGGGTTCAGCAATTGGAGCTGAGGATGATGTTAATGAGCTAACTGAGGGGAGTGGTTAGGGAGGAGTGAGCTTATTATGAAGAAGTGAAGGTGATGATAAATAGACTATTCTTTTGAGGCATTTGGCACTAAAAGGACTGAATATGATGGAACTGTTCAAGGGTTCAAGGGGAAAAAGGGCCATGGATCCAGGGAAGAGCTTTTAGGCGAAGGAAGAAGGCAGAGTATCATAAGAGAGTAGATCTGCTACCAAGTGCTGTGGGCACTCAAAAATAAAGAAATCGCTTTGTAGGGGACATGAGATTGCAAACCGAAACACTGCAATAATAGAGCTAGAAAGGACTCCGGAGATAGCGGTCAATGCCCCCATTATAACCTTCATCAACCGAGAGAGGTGACATCATTTGCCCAAGGTCACACAGCAAGTCAGTGGAAGACCTGAGAGGAGTAGAACCCAGGTTTTCCAACATTTAGAGTATTCTTTTTTTCCATCGCAAATCTGATTTAGAGCACACCACTTAGAGCCCGCTGAGAGCTGGTCCAGTCAGCCCCTCCTTGGTCCTCTGGCAAAAGTTATGAGGCTACTGCAGTAGTCCAGGTCTTAATTAGGTTGATGGCAGCACAAATATAAAGGAGAAGATAAAGAGGAGGCTATGCCTCTCCATATTTCACAAAATATTCTACGGTGACTTGCCAAAGGTCTCACAGCTAGAAAGCTCTTAGGAAACCCAGTTGTTAGCATGGGACAGCCTGCAGGGTGCCATCACTGTAATATTAGAGTAGTGGAGTGACATTGGTGCTCAGAGCCCTTATAGGATCAAGGAATGTGAGAAGGGTGGCTGTACTCGAGTCTGGGACTTAAGAACTGGGCCAAACCTTGAGCCTAAACCAGAATAATCAGCTCCCTGAAGAAAAGGGCGTTTGCCAGGAAGCAAGATGGCGAGAGCGGCTACGCGTGAAGTGTCGCGATAGGAGCCTCCGCGAGGATCAGGTGACTGAGAGTTTGAGCTAGGACTGGGAGGGCGGGGATAGGAGCCCGGGTTGAGCCAGGAGGCGGCTGGAGCGGTGGCGGGAGTGGCGGCGGCAGCCTGAGTAGCACTGAGGGCTTCGGGTGGCGGGAAGTACGGTCATGGACCATATCACGGTACCCAAGGTAAGGAGAAGAGTTAGCCTGGGAGCCACAGGTTCCCTCTCGGCGCTCAGTTGGGAGCCCAGGCACACGCCCTCAGCGTTCTCTGGGTGCTCTTTGACGCCCCTTTCCCGCGCCGGGACCCGCGTTCTCTCTCTTGGTCCACACCTCCCTTTGAACCAAACTGAATTCTTCTCCTCAGGACCTAACTGCGCTCGGTGGCGGTGCGGGAAGAGGTGGTTTGAGCCACCTTCCCCTCACGCGACACTGCCCCGCGCCCGATGGGCGCCTGCGGGCCCCTTTCTACCCTGGCCCTCGAACCACACCTCCTCTTGTATCCCAGCGTTTACCTCACACCCACCCTTACTCCAGCTTCTTAAGCTTGCCGCACTTCGCGAATACCCCACATGGCGTCTCCTCTTGGAGAATTACTTCCTTTATCCAGCATTTTCCCACCATCCTCTCAGCTCCCCATACCCCAACAGAATAGTCACCTCCCCAACTACCGCCCAGATCGCCATCCCCGCCTCAGCTCCCCGGTGTACGTGCGCGGGTTTTGGGGGCGGCAGCATCTCTCCAGCCTGAGCTGAGCTATTGGAAAGGAAGGGAGGTGGAGCAGATTGGACCTGGCCCTGCTCAGTCAGGAGGAGAAACTCAAGAGGTGGCACTGGCAGGCCAGTTGGCGCCTGTTTATAGCCAGCCCCCAGTTAAAGCTGCCTCTTTTTCTCTCTCATCTTTTTAGATACTACTCTCTTCCTCCCCAACGCCAACCCTTTTCTGTTGAAAATCCACGTCCCTTCTTTTCTTTCTCCTATCTAGGACTGGGGAATCGTGAAGAGTTCACAGCTAGTCTGGGGTTTTTTCTGTCGATCCTAACAGACCCCGACCCCACCCCAGTGGCCCAGACTAACTGAAGTCCATATAAAAACCCAGCATGTTTTAAAGGAAAGAACATGGATTTTGAAGCCAGAGGACTTGAATTAGAGTGCTGGTCCCCCCAACTACTAGCTGATGACTTTGGACAAATTATTTAATCTCTCTGAGCCTTGGCTTTCCTCATCTACCAAGTGGGGATAATGAAATTTGCCCTGCTCCCTTCATAGAGTGATTGTGAGAATTAAATAAAAGGATGTGTGTGAAAGTGTTTTTGTAACTAACGTAGTGTTCTACCCATTGTTAGCTTAAGACTCTGATGCTGCCCGATGGGCAAAGCAGCAACTCCAATCTTCAAACCTTTCCTCTCTTGACTCCCTCCTCTTCAGGGCCCTTTTCTATGAAAGATAACCACATCCCTTGTAGCAGCCAGCCTTACCTTTTTCTGGGTCCCTTTCTTTCTAGATCATGTCATTTCTACAAAGTTCCCTGGCATGGTATGGGAAAGTGGCACCATTAAAGCAAAGGGGCTTCTGCTGTCTAGACTTCTCTTCTACCAACCCACCTAAGGCTGGGCCACTTTACTTGCCCACTTCAAAATCAGCTCACCTGAATATTCCTTTTTTTTTTTTAGCTGGGGCTGATAGGGAGACAGAACTGCTCTTGTCTTTGAGTGTTAAAATGTTAAAATATTAAAATCCCCCTGTTGGGGGATCAAAGCTGTAAACTAGGCTGGCTATATGGAACTTGAGAGGGGGAAGAAACAATTAACTGGCCCATGTGAAAATAATAATAGCAGCTAGCACATATTGAGTATTTATGTGGCAGGCACTGTGCTAAATGTTTTACATGAACTAGGTCTTCAGTCCTTAGAACAATTTATGAGGGCAATACTGTTATTATTGCCATGTCACAGATGAGGAAACTGAGATCCATAGAGGTAGAGCGACTTGCCTAATAGAGATAGGAGTGCTTAGTTTCAGACTGGTGCCAGGATGGGGTTCATGCTCAAGAAAACTTTAACTGGCATCATGGCCAGACTACATTTGTACTGCATGGATGGTGTTGTGAGTCTTGAAATACAAATAAAAACTACAAATGAAGACGTAGTTCTTCAAGGAAAATTGGCTTTTTCTTTCTTTCTTTTTTTTTTTTTTTTTTTTTGAGACAGAGTCTCACTCTCGCCTGGGGGCGAGTGCCGTGGCGTCAGCCTAGCTCACAGCAACCTCAAACTCCTGGGCTCAAGCAATCCTACTGTCTCAGCCTCCCGAGTAGCTGGGACTACAGGCATGCGCCACCATGCCCGGCTAATTTTTTCTCTATATATTTTTACCTGTCCGATTAATTTCTTTCTATTTTCGGTAGAGACAGGGTCTCGCTCTTGCTCAGGCTGGTCTCGAACTCCTGAGCTCAGAACGATCCGCCCGCCTCGGCCTCCCAGAGTGCTAGGATTACAGGCGTGAGCCACCGCATCCGGCCGGCTTTTTCTTTTTTTTGGTGCCTGGCAGGGCTGTGTTACCCACAAGTGGTATATTGCCATAAGTCTATTTTTTCTAAGTTTACAGGAAGGATTAGGGTTGTACTAATGGTTAGGGATTAAAATGGCCTCCCTCTTGGTAACTCACTGTTTCCACAAAAGGGAGAGACATCTGTCTTGTCCATCTTAGAACAAAGTAATAACTATGAGTTTGTCAGTCATTAGTTGTGCATGTCAAGTGCAAAAGTGACTTTTATTTTTGGCTCTTGCTGAGTCTTTTTTTCTTACCAGGAAGACTTTTTTTAAAAAATGTATTTAAGTGCAATACACATATTGACAAGTTTATAGATTATAAGTTTATAGCTCAGTGAATGTTTACAAACTAGACACACCCATGTAATCAGCACTGAGATCAAGAAACAGAACAATTACCAGGAGTCTCCCTCAGTGTCCCTTTCCAGTCAATACCCCTCTCAAGGGTAAACCACTATTCTGACTTCTAACAGGGTACATTAGTTTTGCCCTTTCGTTGTTCTTAATATAAATTGATTAATACATTCTCACATTTTCTTTCGTGTCTGATTTCTTTTGCTCAACATTGTTCAAAAGATTCATCCGTATTATTCCTTGAAGTTATAGATTATTCTTATTGCTGTATAGTATTCCATTCTGTTAACGTGCTACATATGATTTATCCATTCTTCTGTTAATGGGGAATTTCCAGTTCTGGCTTTTACTAATAGTACATTCTTTTGATGGATATAAAGATGCATTTTTGTTGGGATATACATAGGAGTAGAATTTCTGAGTCATAGAGTATGCATACATTCAGCTAGATACTACCAATTTATCCTCTCACCACCCTTGTATGGGAAAGAAACTGTCTTTTTAAGTTATAACTTACGGTCTTCAACCATTTTTGTAGCACCTCAGGTCTACCCTAAAGTCAGTGACTCTCCTGTCTGATTCAGAATTTGTCCTTTGTACTTTTTCCTACCCTCATTACTTCTGTGTCAGTTAGCGCCTAGAATTCTTAATGACCCTTTTTTCTTGGAATGGAACCTTAATAATTAGGATTTATTTGGTTAACATTTATTGAGGTTCTACTGGCTTGCAGATTTACTGGGGTTAAGAGCACGTGCTCTGGAGCCAGACTGTTTGACTTCAAATCTCAACTCTGCTACTTAACTAGCTTTGTGGTCTTGACAAGTATAATAACCTCTCTGCCTCAGTTTCTTCATCTGTAAAATGGCAGGGACAAAAGTACCTATTTCACAGGGTTGTTATAAGGATTAAGTTAGTTGATACTTGTAAAAAATACTCAGAACAGTGCCTGGTACATAGTAGATGCTTAATTTAGCTACAAATTACTGTCATCGTCGTTTTAATTGATATTATTTGCAGAACCCCACATTGGGAGTTATTTAAGATAGATAGCTCGCTTAGATATAGCAACTGCCTTCTAGGATCTCTTAATCAAGTAAGGTGATGAGATGCCAAGCATACGATCCAAAAATGAAAGAAAGAGGTTATGTAGCTCATTAAGGGCCTTGAATGTTACACTGAGGAATTTTAATTTGGTTCCATAAGTAGCAAAGAGCTACTAAACTTTGTAAGTCTAGCAATGGAAAGTTAGAAAGGACCTTTTAAAAGATTATCTAAATAAGAAATGGGAATGAGGTTTCTTTTTGGCATTATGGAAATGTTCTAAAATTATATTGTGATGGTTGTACGACTGTAAATTTACTAAAAAGTCATTGAATTGTACACTTAAAACAAGTGAATTTTATAGTATGTAAATTATACTTCAATAAAGCTACTAATAAATGATAAATAAAGATCTAGTGATAGTCTAGGACTCTCATTTCACAAATGTGAAAGCTGAGGCCCAGAGAGCTGAAGTTTCTTGTCCAAGGTCAAGAAACTAGCAACATCTAGCAAGTAGCAGAGGCAGCATTGTCTTTTAGTTGTTTAGTGTACCTAGCTGGTTAGACTATGATAAACTGTGGAGTTATCATAGAAACAACAGCCAAAATAATTGGAGGGCTGGAAGGGTATAGAATGCTATGCTGGATAATAATAATAAAATGTAATAACACTTTGCAGTACTTTACAAAGTAATTCCGATTGAAAAACTACTTTGTAAAGTACTACAAAGGATATTCCAATTAAATGAAGCTTTCCTAAAAGCAGATAATTTTTGGATTGACTTCCAGGAAACTAAGACCAAATTTAATGTTCCGTCATATTAACTACATTAACCCTTGTACTTAGCATAATTGCTTCCTCCTCCTTTTTGTGGCTTTGATTTTCTATTCTAATAACCTAACTGTAGATCTGTGTTTTGTTATAAACCACCTCAAATTCATTTACGAAAGGGGCAGGGTCAAAAGAAAGATAAAACTGGGTAAAGAAGTGTTTTCTGTTATCAAGGAAATGGGATTTCTACAGGTGGGAATTGTGCTCCCCTTCCACTTCTCAAAAGTTCAAATCCAGTTGGCTTCACTTTGATCCTTTCAGTCTAGGAAATAGTGTGATGTAGCGGAAAAAACATGAACTTTTTGGAATTTGAATTCAAGATGTATTATAATTAGCTCTGAGTTCTTGGGCAAATCACTTAAATGCTCTGAATCTGTTTCCTCATTTGTAAGATAGGGATAATATCTACCCCTTGGGACTAAGATGATAAGATAAGGTATGATGAGGGCCTGGCACACATTAAGTGCTCAGTAACTGTGTATTCCCTTCTCTTTCCATCAGAGCCATACAATGGCGGAGGCTTTAGTATGCGGTAATCCTGGGAGGTCTCCAAGATCAGCCTGTCTCTTAGGCAGATTTGACTGAGCATCCAGAAAAGCTCTTGGTACTACGTTGCAATGAGAGAGGCTACCTACAAAGCCCTGGTGGCAGTGGTCTGGCATTTTGGACACTATTTTACAGGCATTGGAATAGTTTTCCTTATCACCAAAACCTCCTCCTCTTTTGACCTCACTTTGTTCTTAGGAAACCCCAACTAGGCAGTTACTCCTAGAAACCACTGGGATTTGATTTAGGGTTGTATCTTTTTAGATACCATTTTGTGGTTTTGTGGTACAATAAATAATTAAGTACTTTAGAAAGATTTTTCGATAAGCTGTAAAGGCATTTTCATTATTTGGGAAACCAATATTGGACAGGGAGTTAGGAGACCTGGGTTCTGGCCCCAGCTCTAATTCTGATATGTTGTGTGACCTTAGACTGTCCCATTACCCCTTTGAGCTTCCTTTTCTTTGTGGGTAAAATAATAGTATCTTCCCTTTACAGAGCAATTGCTATGTGCATGTACTATTCTGAGTGCTTTACATAAATATTGCATGTTTATAACTTATTTAACCTTAGCAACAGTACTTTTATTATCCTCATTTCAAATATAAAGAAAGCAGCCAGAAAGCTTAAGCAACTTGCCTGGAGCTGGAATATTAAGCCAGACAGTCTATGACTCAAGTTTGTGCTCTTAACCCAGGGGTGGGGAACCTTTTCATGTTTGAAAGCTCCATTAATTTAGCTGTAATCAAATAAGGCCACATTCAAGAAACTTCAATTAGATATACTTAAAAATGTACATTATTTTGTAAATATCTAACTTCCATGTACTTCATAATTTCAAAAAATGAGAACTATTTGTTAATTTTAAAGTTAACTACGTTTTAATGACTTTGTTGTATCTGCTTTTTGTTGGAAAGCATTTGAATATTTGGTTGCAGTTTGGAGGTCCACAGTTTCAGTTGATCCTCTATCAGCAGTCCGTAACCTTTTTGGCACCAGGGACTGGTTTCATGGAAGACAATTTTTCCACAAACTGGGGATGGGGGGTGGGGTGTTGTGGGTGGGGGGTATGGTGTGGAGCTCTAGCAGTGATGCACGGCCCTGTTTCCGAATAGGCCATGGACCAGGGGTTGGGGACTGTAGCTCTAGATGGATATCAGTCATTTGCGACCTTAAGGGTGTCTTGATTTGGGTTAGGTAGGAGAATGTAGATTTGCAACAATAAATGGTTGAAAAGCAAGAAAATATTTTTGGGGCATGTTGTCGAAGGTGTGGGTATTCTGCATTTTTCCATATTTTAATAGGATCTTTCATAGCATCAATGACTGTAAAATGTCTTCTACTGAGAGCTCAATCAATTCCATCAGTAATTCTTTAGGTGCCTTGGTGATATCAACTAGGTGAGGCTGAAATGCTAATTTGAGTGTGATGTCATGGTTCTCAAAGTCAGTGAACCTTTCATTGTATTCTCCAATTAATAGGTCCATGACAGCTGCATATTCTTCCAATGATTTGCATATATCATCCTGCTCATCAGTGACCTTTTCTAACTGGGGAAAATGTTCATCTGACATCTCGTATTGAAGAAGTGTTTTGAAAAAAGACAGCTTTTTTTTGAAATGCTTGAATTTTTTTTTTCTTGCCATATGTCATATATAGACTTAGTTTTACTTTGCAAAGACATATTCAGGTTGTTTTGATTTGACATGATATCACACAGATATGCTGCATTCCTATAGAAATCTTTTTTTCAATACTTCATATTGCTGATTATGTTCTCAATAAAATTTAATTATCTGTTCTCCCAGAGATAAAATTTTGGCTAACACCTGTCCCCACAATAGCCAATGCACTGTAGAATGATAGTGCAAATCCACACTGAATACCTCATCATTCAACTTTAGCATGTTATGAAACTGGTGATGCCATGCTGCATTTGCAGGAGTATAGTTAACAATACTTATAACTTGTTGCAAAGTGTCACTTAAAATAGTAGCTTTAGAACAGAGATCTTGCTGATGCAAGATTCAATGAAAAGAAATGAGAACATCTGGATCTGTTAATACTATTTTTTTTTATCTGCGCAATAAACCCTTTACGTTTTCCTGTCATGGAAGGTGCACTTTCTGTACGTACACTCACTAAATTTGCCAAATTCAGTCCAACTGCATGACATTTGTCTTGAAAGTTGTTGAAGATATCTATTCCCTGTGTTCTGTTCACAAGTGTCCAAAGCGTGTAACTCTTCGTAGCAAAGAAAATCTTCTGTTATGACCCAAATGAAGTATAAAATCTATGCCAAGTCAGTAGTATCAGTTGATTCATCCAAAGCGATTGAATAATTATATATGTTGCTTTTGGAGTATTCCATGAAGTTATTCTGTTAAGTTGAAAGTTAATTCATGCTGCTAATCAGTTATGGTTCTTGAAAGAGGCAGTTTGTACTTTGAAACGTTATCAGGGTCTAAGCATGCTACAACTTTGACAATGCATTCTTTCACAATTTCTACATCCCTGAGTGGCTTCCCTTTTTTCCCAAGTATGTAAGTTACTTTATAAGTTGCCTCAGTGGCATTATTTCCAGGTCTTATTGTTGCTTGAAAGAACTGTCTTTGCTTTTGCTTTTCATCTTTTAATTTCTGCAATACAACCTTTTGTGCCTCTCCCTCTAATTTAAAATATTCGTGGCCCTTATGAGTGTTATAATGCTGATGAGCATTGAATTTATTTAATGTCTATGTTGCAGTATCAGAAAGCATGCAAATCATCTTATCTTTAGCAGAAACAAGATAATATTGCAATTCCCAATCCTCATCAAAAAATCGTTTTCTTCAGCGTTCTCTTGGTCTTCTTTGACATGATGGGCTGTTAAGCAGACAGAATTGAAAAAATACTGTTGAGCTGTGCAACTATTCACAAATTCCACTTCACAGAGAAACAGTGCACCGTTGTCAAAAGCTGATAACAGACTGGTTGTACTCGACCCCCGTAACACTCTCACTAACCGGTCTCCTGCGGTAGTGGTGCCAGTCAGGTGGGGGAAGTTAGAACTAAATCATGAGCCTTGCAGCTGTCAATTTAGCCTTTATGGCTTACTAATGTTCTAATTGTGCGGGTCAATCTAGGAGGATTATTTTGTTGAAACTTAGTTTGTTCTTTGGTATTTTAAATATGTTCATTTTAAAAATAAAATAAAAATACAAAGGATGAACAAAAATGTATTGATAAAAATAAAAGCATTTGTTTTGTAAAATTTGGATTCATTCAAAAGGCTGTGCTGAAGGACCTAGAAAGCCACATGTGGCCTTACAGTTGCAGGTTCCCCATCCCTGTCTTAACTCCTATACTATACTGCTTCACTAAAACAAGCTCAGTGGATATACCAGCATTCCCTGAACTGTGTTCCTGATATCAGTAACTAGTCTCACAAGATAATTTGTTTAAAAAAATAAAAAGCATTCTAAGGTAAAATAAATTAACGCTAGAAACACTGTGGAGATTTGTAGTGAATGTTCACCTATTAAAGGCTCTGAGAAGCCCTGCAATAAAGAAAGAAACCTGCTTATGTTTGTTTCGTCCAGTATTTCCCTACCCAGACCACAGAATTCTGTGTGTGTCCGTGTTTGTTTGTGTGTACACCTATTAACATTCTTTGGAACTAGGCTTCATAGAACGTGCTTTGAGAAATGCTGGCGCCAGTCCGGAAGGTTCATTCTCTTAAGTGCTTTTAGTACTTAATAATGACAGATGTGGGGACTGCAAGATGCAGAATTCCTTTCCAAGTCTCAAGTTTGCTTTAATTGGAGGAGGACTGGAAAGTAGGGTGTGGGGAGGCTTAAGTTCAAGGATAGTCTGGATTTCATTTTTAACATTTACTTCAAATGACCTTATATATCTTGACACAAAAGCCTTCCACCTTTCCTTTCCTCCCTCCCTCCCATTATATATTTTCTCACTTATTACTTTAAAGAAGAGACCTAAATTAGAGATGCTTGCCATGCAAGCAGGAGAAAGCCTTTTAAATATGTGCAGGGTGCAGGGGTTGTTTTTGTGATTAATGCTCTCTGCTTTTGGAGGTGATTCCACAAGGGGCAGAGCATGCTTGGGACATCTGTGTGGCTGGCAGATATCGTTACACTTTTGGTACTCTGGAGCCAGATGTCTTCTTTTTTATTATTTATTTTTGCAGTGTATCCAAGCTATTACCAATACTTGTGGCAAATCAGGATAGTAAATGGATTCAGAGACCTCTAAAGTGCACCTGATTTCCTTTCTTCCTCCCTTCCCAGAAAGTAAATGAAAAAACATGGTTGATGGTCCATAGCTTCTCCATGAGCAAAGATTTTGTAAATGTCAGAGTGCTCTATCTACAGTCCAGAAGTACAAAACCAACAAAGCAACTGGGTGGCCTTCCTGGAAATTAAGGTCTGTACAGTACCTAGTGGTGGTCAGCCTCTTTTCTCCCCCTTTCTCTCTTCTTTCATCCTTATCTCTCTCTCCTTCTCTTTATTTCCCCCTCTTCTCCTCCTTTTTTTTCCTCCCTCGTCTTCTCTTCTACCTCTTTCCTTCCTTCTTTTTTCTCCTTTCTTCCCTCTCCCCTTCTTACCTCTCCCCTCTTGTCCGTTCCTCTCTCTTCCTTAATTTCTTTCTTTCCTTCCTTTCTTTCTGTCCTTTCTTCTCTTGCTTTGTTGCCCAGGCTGGAGTGCAGTGGCATGATCATCGCTCACTGTAACCTCAAACTCCTGAGCTCCAGTGATCCTCCTGCCTTAGCCTCCCAAGTAGCTAGGACTACAGGTGTGCACCACCACACCCAGCTAATTTTTAAAAATTTTTTTATAGAGATGGGGTCTTGCTGCGTTGCCCAGGCTGTCCCAATTTCTCTCTCTTTTTTCCTCTCTCTCTCTCTCCCTCTCTCCACACACACACACACACACACACACACACACACAATGGGACCCAAGTTTCTGTGGGCTAAAAGCACTCCTGGTAGAGGAACCCTCTTACCACACTGTCTGATAATCAGATGGGGCTCTGGTGCCCATGAGTAGGAAGAGGGGAGGGTCTGAGTAATTGCAGGACTCCTAGAAGGCCCTACCTGCTAATAGGCACAGGTTCCCTGCCTTGTGGAGCACTACAGGAAGTCCAATCTGGATATCAACAATTTTCCCCTCCCCTGATGCTTCCTCAAAGACTACCCTCCAAGTGGCACGCAGCAGCACCCTTTGTACTTAGATAGTGCAGCCTTTTGGTAGTTAGTGCCCTGGGCCTTAGCAAGAACTCCTGAATGGCCAGTTTTTCCCCTTGTTGAGCATCTCCTGCCATTCAGGGTCACACAAGGATCTCTGGGACAGGCAGGAGAGAGGTTAAGGTGCTTTATTACTTCAATTTCTACTCCCTACCCTTTGCCCATTTTTTTTTTCCTGAGGCATGACTTCTTTTCCTGAATGTGAGAGACACCCTGTCCAGCTGACACTGATTTATTCTATTAATCTAATCATGATACATTTCTTCTAGCAAGGCAAGCTTACTTTCCTTTTAACATTCAATCGGCTGAAATGATCACATGCTTTCACCAAATTACTTATATCAAGTTTACATATCTTACATTCAGCTTAGCACAACACCTCCCTGCATCTTCTCCATCAGGAAGGGAAATGGTATGTACCCATGTTTCTCTTGCAGCAGTACTTTGCACTTTTTTTCTAGGGATGGGGTGGGGGTGGGTGGGTGCATTGTACCCCATTCTGTGCAAAGTTACTGTGGATTCTTTTTTCTCTTTTCTTCCCCATCTGGTTTTCTGGCCTTAAAGTGCCTTCTGGGTTCTGAGTTCTTTTTCCTTTATCTTATACTGGACGTTCTGGCTTTGTGCTTAACTCTTTGCTCCTTTGGCCTTGTTCCTCCTTGATCCCTCCCTTCTGTAATTGGCCACTTGCTACTGACTTTCACTTCCTCCTTTTTCTTCATCCACCCTTTAGCCACCTTCTATATTTTCAACAGACAAAATTACAACAAATTTAGTTATACATCTAATTCATGAATTGGGGCAGCGTCCATTCTACAAAATAGAACGAGGGTTCCCACTGGGCATTAGCAGAACTGCTGGGTTTTTGTAAGGTGAGAACTGGGGAAACAGAACGATATGAAAAAAAAAAAGCTGATTGGTTAACATCAGGTTGCTTTTCTGTAAGTGTTAAAGCAGAGGTGACTTCCTTATTAAGCTGATTCAGGTAGACTGGAATGGAATCTTTGGTTTTCAGGAAAAACTGGTCTGTTTTGGGATCTATCTACTTCCTTAAAGTTTCAGTTTGATAATGTGGCATTTAGAGCATGAGTGACTCCTTTTTTGTTTGGTCTTGTCTGTTGGAGTCTAGTGCAGGAGCTCAGTCCAAAACAATGGCATCCAATAATTTTGTTTACATACACATACACCTCCCTCATCAAGGGTGACTCTGTGCTGGAAATAAATGCCTTCTTTTCCTGTGCATGAAGAGACGTGTATTTCCTGGGATTGGAAAATAGTTTTAAGAATGACTTTTCAGGACAGAATCCTAGGGGCAAAAGAGATTTTCTTTTCTCCCAAGCATAATTGCTTTGGGTTGTAGGGAATAAAATGAAATATAACATGTAAAGCTCAGTACTTTGTGCATAGTAAGTTCTCTATTTTGTTATTATAGTTGTTATTCCTGTATTTTGGGGTGTACCTTAGAACCTAGCCCCTGAAAATAAGACAATGTATTTGTGATTCCCTAAGTCTGTGGTTCTTAGCCTTGGCTGCATACTAGAATCACCTGAGGAACTTTTTCAAACTCTCAAGATCATTTATATCAGAATCTCTAGGGGTGGAACCCAGGCATCAATATTTTTTAAAGTTCCCCAGTTGATTCCAATATTCAGCTAAGCATGAAAGCCATTACCCTAAAGTTGTTGCTGTTTTTACTGATTCCAGATTCCATGGATTTTTCCATGTCTTGAGTTTTTCTCAACTGCAAATTTTATTTAGATATGAAATTTTGATTAATTCAGTGATTCTCAACAATGGCTACACATTAGAATCACCTGTGGAGCTTTAAAAACAATCCAGTGCTCCATCTCAGACCACTTAAATGAATCTATGGGGCTGGAGCCTGAGTGAGTATCCATTTTTTTGTTTGTTTTAAGTTCCCCTGGCATAGAGCCCAGGTAGGATCAGTAGTTTACCTGAAAGGAGGTTTGTGTTCATGAGGCTACACCACTGCAGAGTTTAATTGCTACAGCCATAACATAATTCTTTAGCAAAAATCTTAAATATGTGTGCTTTTCTGGGTCATGCTATCCTGTAATAATCATGTCTTGTGATTTACAGAGTACAGTCAGATACATATGCATTTGATGTTTGCAATAACCTCACGTAACCTAATTTTCCCATTCACAGATGAGGAAACTGACACAGAGAGGTAAAGTAAGTTCCCCAAGGCTATCCTGTTGGCAGAGCTGGAATTTACACCCAGACCTCCTATAATACAGTGTTACCATGCACCCAGCCTTGTAAAAAAATATATCTTCCTTTCAGAATGAGTACCTACTCTCTTTCAGTCTTACAACCAGAATAATTACCCAATTTGAGTAGAATCTTTTTTGATCCCACCCTCTTTTTCTATATCCATTCAGCTCCCATGGATAAGTTGGAATACAAAATGATCCTTTCTAATTTAATGAAAAATGTGTTATTTTTTATTGTTTTCTGTGCATGAGTTATGTGCTACTTGAAAAAAATAGTTCTTGTGGCTCCCAAGGTGAAGAGACGTGAGTTACATGTGCTTCATGAGACCCCAGGCTCAAAACTACTGTGAGTTAAATACAACACACATGGCAGTTAATGTGTTAAACTTAGCCTTGTCATTAACTGCCTGTGTGACTTTATGTAATTCACCATCTCTTTATGCCTCTATAGTACCATCTTTCAAATGAGCAGGAGTTACCAGTGCAGTATGAAGAAAACCAGAAGGATGGGGTGTCCTAGAAGTCTAATAATAATAAAAAAAGTGTTTCAAAGAGGAAGGATTAATAGCTACGTCAAATGCTGCCTCTAGGTCAAGTGAGATAAGGACTGAGAATTCAGTCCATTCCTTCTGTTCTTTTTTAAAAAAATTAATAGACATTATTTTTTCAGCAGTTTTAGGTTTACAGAAAAATTAAGTGGAAAGTACAGAGAGTTCCCATATATACCCTGATGGCCCCCTCCAGTTTCTATTATTAACATCTCACATTGCTGTGGTACATTTCTTAGAACCGATGAGCTAAAATCAATACATTATTATTATTATTAACTAAAATCAATAGTTTACTTTAGATTTCACTCTTCGTATTAGGCATTCTGTTGGTTTCCACCAGTGTGGTATCATACGGATTAGTTTCATTGCCCTAAAAATCTGTGTGACACCTATTCATCACTCCCTCCTTTCCCCTGAACCCCTGGCAACCACTGATCTTTTTACTGTCTCCATAGTTTTGCCTTTTCCTGAATGTTATATAGTTGGAATAATACAAATTCAGCCTTTTCAGTTTAGCTTCCTTCACTTTGCAATATGCATTTAAGGTTCCTCCATGTCCTTTCATGGCTTGATAACTCATTTTATTTAATCACTTAATGCATTTTACATTTAGGTCTGTGATCTATTTTTAGTATAATATTCCATGGTATGGATGCACTACAGTTAGTTTATCCATTCACCTATTGAAGGAAATATTGGTTGCTTCCAAGTTTTCACAATTATGTGTAAAGCCCCAGTAGACATTTGTGTGTAGGTTTTTGTGTGGGTGTAACTTTTCAACTGATTTATAAAAATACCAAGGAGAACAATTGCTGGATCATATGGTAAGAGTATGTTTAGTTTTGTAAGAAACTTCCAAAGTGTCTCCCATAGTGGCTATACCATTTTGCATTCCTACCAGCAATAAATGAGAGTTCCTATGGCTCCACATCCTCATCAGCTTTTGGCATTGTCAGTGTTTTGGATTTTAGCAATTCTAATAGGTCTGTAGTGGTATCTCATTATTGTAATTTTTAATTCCCTAATGACATAGGATATTGAGCTTATTGTCATATGCTTATTTGCCATCTCTGTATCTTCTTTGGTGAGATCATTTGTCCATTTGTTATTTGGATTGTTTCTTTTTATTATTGAGTTTTAAAAGTTCTTTGTATATTTGAATACCGGTCCTTTATCAGAGAGGTGTTTCACAAATATTTTCTCCCAGTCCGTGGCTTGTCTTTTCATTCTTTTAACAGTGTTTTTTATGGAGCTGAAGTTTCGAATTTTAATCAAGTCCAACACAATAATTTTAGATGTAGATATTGCTTTTGGCATTGTATCTAAAAAGTCATCATCAAACCCAAGGTCACCTAGATTTTCTCTGATGCTATCTTCCAGGAATTTTATAGGTTTGCATTTTACATTTAGGTCTGTAATACTAGCTTTTGAGCTAATTTTTGTGAAAGGTGTGTCAAGATTCCATATTGTTGCATGTAGATGTCCAGTTGTTATAGAACCATTTGTTGAAAAGACTATCCTTCCTCCATTGAATTGCTTTTGCTCCTTTTTCATTAACTATATTTATATGGCCTATTTCTCTGCTCTGTTTCATTGATCTGTCTATTCTTTCCCTAATAGCACATTGTCTTGATTACTGTACCTTTATAGTAAGTCTTAAAGTTAGGTAGAGTCAGTCCTCTGACTTTGTTCTTTTCTTTCATATTGTATTGCTTGTTCTCGGTCTTTTGCCTTTCTATATATGCAATAAAATCACTTGGTTAATTTCCGTAAAATAACTTGCTAGGGTTTTCATTGGGATTGCATTGAATCTATAGATGAAGTTGGGAGGAACTATCATCTTGACAGTATTGAGTCTTCCTATTGATGTACCTGGAATATCTCACCATTTATTTAGTTCTTTTTTTTTTTATTTCTTTCATCAGAGTTTTAAAGTTTTCCTCATGTGTTGTAAAGTTTTGTTAGATTTTATTTATTGTTTTTTGGTGCTAATATAAATATTAATAGTATTGTGTTTTTGATTTCAATTTCCAATTGTTCATTGCTGGTATATAACAAAGCAATTTATGTTTGCATATTAACCTTGTATCTACGAACCTTGCTATAATTGCTTATTTCAGAAGTTTTTGTTTTGTTGTTGATTTTTTAAGGATTTTCTGCATAGAAAATCATGTCATGTCATCTGTGAACAAAGACAGTTTTATTTCATCTTTCCTGATCTGTATATCTTTTCTTTCTTTTTCTTGTCTTATTGCATTAGCTAGGAATTCCAATATAATGTTGGATAGGAGTGGTGAGAGCAGATATGCTTGTATTGCTCCTGATCTTAGCAGGAAAGCATCTAGTTTCTCACAATTGATTGTGATGTTAGCCGTAGGGTTTTTGTAGAACTTCTTTATCAAGTTGAGGAAGTGCTCCTCTGTTCCTAGTTCGCTGAGAGCTGAATGGGTATTGGATTTTGTCAAATGCTTTTTTCTGCATCTAGTGATATGACCCTATGATTTTTTTCATCTTTAGCCTGTTGGTGTGATGGATTATATTAATTGATTTTCAAATGTTGAACCAGCTTTGTGTACCTGGAATAAATCCCACTTGGTTGTAGTGTATAATTCCTTTTATACATTGTTGGGTTCAATTTGCTAATTGTTGTGGGTTGAATCGTGTTCCCTAAAAGTTCATATATTGAAGTCCTAAGGTCTAACACCTCAGAATGTGATCTTTTTTGAGATAGGGTCTTTACAGATGTAATCGAGTTAAAATCAGGTCATTAGGGTAGGTCCTAGCTAACTATGACTGATGTGCTTATAAAAAGGGGAAATTTAGATACAGATGTGCATAGAGAGAAGAGGATGTGAAAAGACATAGGGAGGAGATGTCCATCTACAAGCCATGCAGAGAGGACTGGAATAGATCCTTCCCTCACAGTCCTCTTAAGGAACCAACCCTGCTGACACCTATTACAGATTCTGGATGTCTAGCCTCCAGAACTGTGAAATAACAAAAGCCACCCAGTTTATGGTACTTTGTTATGACAGCCCTAGTAAACTAATATACCAGTATTTTGTTGAGAATTTTTGCATCTGTGTTCATGAGAAATATTGGTCTGTACTTTTCCTTTCTCATAAGGTCTTTTCTGGTTTTGGTAGTAGGGTATGCTAGACTTACAGAATCAGTTAGAAATATTCCCTCTGCTTCTGTTTTCTGGAAGAGATTGTAGACAATTGCTATAATTTCTTCCTTAAAGTTTTGGTAGAATTTACCAGTGAATCCATCTGGACCTGAGCCTTTCTGTTTTGGAAGATTATTAATTATAGATTTAATTTCTTTAGTAGATATTGTCTACTCAGATTATCTGTTTCTCCTTGTTTGAGTTTTGGTAGAATGCATCATACAAGGTATTGGTCCTTTTCATCTAGGTTACCAAATTTGTGGGCATAGAGTTATTCATAATATGCTTTTATTATCCTTTAATGTACATGGGATCAGTAGTGATGGCCCCTCTTTTGTTTCTAGTTATTTATTTATTTATTTATTTATTTATTTATTTATTTATTTTTGAGACAGAGTCTTGCTCTGTCACCCTGGGTAGAGTGCAGTGGCGTCATTGTAGCTCACTGCAACGTCAAATTTCCAGGCTCAAGTGCTTCCCTTCCTTAGCTTCCCAGGTAGCTGGGATTACAGGCATGGGCCATGACACCCAGCTAGTTTTTCTATTAGTAGAGATGGTATCTCACTCTTGCTCAGGCTGGTCTTAAACTCCTGAGCTCAAGCAATCCTCCTGCCTTGGCCTCCCAGAGTGCTAGGATTACAGGCGTGAGCCACCATGCCTGGCCTGTTTCTGATGTTATTTGTGCCTTCACTCTCCTTCTTACTTCACCTAGCTAGAGTCTTATCAATTTCTTGATCTTTTCAAAGAGCCAGCTTTTGGGTTTGTTGATTTCATCTCTTGATTTCCTTTTGTCAAGTTCATTTATTTCTGCTCTCATTGTTACTATTTCAGAAGCTTACTTTGGATTTAATTTGCTCTTCCTTTTCTTTTTTTTAGTTTTCTAAGGTAGAAGCTTAAATTATTGATTTTAGATCTTTGTTTTAAAAAATATATGTGGTCAATGCTATAAATTTCCTTTTAAGCACTGCTTTTGCTTAAATTTCATTAAGGTGTATTTTCTTTCAGTTTGAAATATATATTTTTATTTCAGGAAATTATGGGGGTACAAACATTTTAGTTACATGTTATGACTTAGCCGTGCCCTTTCCCACTTGCAGTGCTCACCATGTCCATTTGTTGTGAGTTTACCCACCCCCAACCCCCTCCCCCCCAAAGAATATCACTACTGTGTGAGCACCTTAGTGTTGATCAGTCAGTGCCAGTTTGATGGCGAGTACATGTGGTGCCTATTCTTCCATACTTGTGATACCTCACTTCGGAGGATGGGCTCAAGCTCTATCCAGGCAAATATAAGAGGTGCTAGATCACCATCATTTTAATAATTGAGTAGTATTCCATTGTATACATGTACCATATTTTATTAATCCACTCATGGATTAATGGGCACTTGGATTGTTTCCACATCCTTGCCTATAGTGAATTGTGCTGCCGTAAACATCCGAGTGCAGATGTCTTTATTATAGAATGACTTTTGTCCCTTTGTGTAGATGCCTAATAGTGCTATTGATGGATCAAATGGTAGTTCTACTTGTAGGTCTTTGAGGTATCCCAAATTCTTTTCCACAGAGGTTGCACTAATATCCAGTCCCACCAGCAGTGTAAGAGTGTTCCTATCTCTCCACATCCTCGCCAGCATTTGTTGTTTTGGGATTTTTTGATAAAGGCCTATTTCACTGGAGTTAGGTGATATCTCATTGGGGTTTTTATTTTTTTGATTTTTTAATTTCAGCATATTATAGGGGTAGAGATGTTTAGGTTACGAATGTTGCCCCTGCCCCCCCTCCCCCCAAGTCTGAGTTTCAAACATGTCCATCCTTCGGGTGGTGCGTATTGCACTCTTTGTGTATGCATATACCCCCCTCCTACTCCCCCCTGCCGAACATCCAATAGATGTTATTTTTATATGTGCACTTATGTGTTGATCAGTTAATGCCAATTTGATGGTGAGTACATGTGGTGCTTGTCTTTCCATTCTTGGGATACCTCACTTAGTAGAATGCGTTCCAGCTCTATCCAGGAGTATGCAAGAGGTGCTATATCACCATTGTTTCTTAAAGCTGAATAGTACTTCATGGCATACATATACCACATTTTATTAATCCACTCATGTATTGATGGGCACTTGGGTTGTTTCCACATCTTTGCAGTTGTGAATTGTGCTGCTATAAACATTTGGGTGCAGGTGTCTTTCTTATAGAGTATCATTTGATCTTTTGGGTAGATGCCCAGTAATGGGATTGCTGGATTGAATGGTACTTCTACTTGTATCTCTTTAAGGTATCTCCATATTGCTATCCACAGACATCGCACGAGTTTGCAGTCCCACCAACAGTGCATGAGTGTTCCTGTCTCTCTGCATCCACGCCGACATTTATTGTTTTGGGACTTTTTGATAAAGGCCAGTCTCACTGGAGATAAGTGATATCTCATTGTGGTTTTGATTTGCATTTCCCTGATGATTACAGATGTTGAGCATTTTTTCATATGTTTTTTGGCCATTATTCTGTCTTCTTTTGAAAAGTTTTTGTTCATGTCCTTTGCCCACTTTTTGATAAGGTTGTTTGATTTTTTCTCGTTGATTTTCCCGAGTTCTAAGTAGATTCTGGTTATCGGCCCTTTATCGGATTTGTAGCATGCAAAAATTTTCTCCCATTCTGTAGGTTGTCTGTTTGCTCTTGTGACAGGTTCTTTGGCTGTGCAGAAGCTTTTTAACTTGATCAGGTCCCATTTATTTATTTTGGTTGTTGCTGTGATTGCCCTTGGGGTCTTCTTCACAAATTCTTTGCCTTGGCCAATGTCTAGAAGAGTATTTCAAACGTCTTCCTCTAGAATTCTAATAGTTTCACTCCTCAGGTTTAAATTTGTTACCCAGCATGAGTTGATTTTTGTGAGAGGTGAAAGGTGTGGATCCTGCTTCAGTCTTCTACATGTCGCTATCCACTTTTCCCAGCACCATTTATTGAATAAGGATTCTTTTCCCCAGTGTATGTTTTTGTCTGCTTTGTCAAAGATTGGGTGGCTATATGAGGATGGTTTTATATCTGGGTTCTCAGTTCTGTTCCACTGGTCCATGGCTCTATTTTTGTGCCAGTACCAAGCTGTTTTGATTACTACAGCCTTATAATAAAGTTTGAAGTCTGGTAAGTTGATACCTCCCATTTTGTTTTTATTGCCTAGAATTGTTTTTGCTATGCGGGGTCTTCTCTAGTTCCATACAAAGTGTAAAATTAATTTTTCTACATCTGTGAAGAATGATGTTGGTATTTTAATAGGTCTTGCATTGAATCTGTAGATCACTTTGGGTAGTATAGACATTTTAACGATGTTGATTCTGCCGACCCAGGAGCATGGTATGGTTTTCCACCTGTTTAAGTCCTCTGCTATTTCCTTCCTCAATGTTTCATAGTTCTCCCTGTAGAGGTCTTTTACCTCCTTAGTTAAATATATTCCTAGATACTTTATTTTCTTTGTTGCTATTTTGAAGGGAATTGAGTCTTTGATTTGGTTCTCTGTGTCACTGCTGTTGGTATGTATGAAAGCCTGTGATTTGTGTGTGTTGATTTTATATCCTGAGACTTTACTGAATTCATTTATCAATTCCAGGAGCCTCTTGGTTGAATCCATGGGGTTTTCTAGATATAATATCATGTCATCAGCAAATAGTGAGAGTTCGATCTCTTCTGTTCCCATTCATATGCCTTTAATTCCACTCTCTTGCTGATTGCTGTGGCCAGGACTTCCAGCACTATGTTGAATAGAAGTGGAGATAGTGGGCAACCTTGTCTGGTTTCAGTTCTAAGTGGGAATGCTTTCAATTTTTCCCCATTCAGTATGATGTTGGCTGTGTGTTTGTCATAAATGGCTTGTATCATTTTTAGGTAAGCCCCATCTATGCCTGTTTTGTTAAGTGTTCTTATCATAAACGTGTGTTGAATTTTGTCAAATGCTTTTTCCGTGTCTGTTGAGAGAATCATATGGCTTTTGTTTTTGCTTCTGTTTATGTGATGAATTACGTTTATAGATTTGCGTATGTTGAACCATCCCTTCATCTCTGGAATGAAGCCCACTTGGTCATGATGGATTATTTTCTTAATAAGCACCTGGATTTGGTTAGCTAGAATTTTGTTGAGAATTTTTGCATCTATATTCATAAGGGATATTGGTCTGTAGTTTTCCTTTTTTGTTGCATCCTTTCCTGGTTTTGGTATCAGGGTTATGTGGCTTCATAAAATGTGTTGGGGACGAATCCATCCTTCTCGATGTTGTGGAATAATTTCTACAGGATAGGCACCAGTTCTTCTTTGTAGGTCTGGTAAACTTCGGGTGTGAAACCATCTGGTCCAGGACTTTTCTTTTTTGGAATGTTTTTTATTGCTGTTTCAATTTCAGTCCTTGATATTGGTCTGTTCAGGAATTCTATTTCTTCCTGGTTTAGCCTAGGGAGGGTATGTGTTTCTAAAAATTTGTCCATTTCCTCTGCATTTTCCTGTTTGTGTGCATATAGGTTGTTGTAATATTCATAAATTATATCTTGAATCTCCATGGCATCAGTTGTGACTTCTCCTTTTTTTTCCTGATGGAGCTTATCAGGGATTTTTCTTTTCTGTTTTTTGTTAGTTTAGCCAAAGGTGTGTCCATTTTGTTTATTTTTTCAAAGAACCAACTTTTTGTTTTATTATTCTTCCGTATAGTTTCCCTGTTGTCAATTTCGTTTAGTTCTGATTTGATCTTATTAATTTCCCTTCTTCTGCTGGGTTGTGGTTGGTCTGTTCTTCTTTTTCCAGTTCTTTGAAGTCGATTCATTAGGTTGTCTATTTGTGATCTTTTTGACTTTTGTATGTAGGCATTTATGGAAATAAACTTTCCTCTCAGGACTGCTTTGGCTGTGTCCCACAGATTTTGAAAACTTGTGTCACCTTTGTCATTTAGTTCAAAGAATCTTTTGATTTTCATCTTTACTTCTCATTTATGAAGGAATCGATCAGCAGAAAGTTGTTTAATTTCCATGACTTTGTTTAGAGATGAGAGTTTCTGTTGGGATTGATTTCTGTTTTTATTCCACTATGATCTGAGAAGATGCGTGGTATGATTTCTATTTTTTTAAATTTTTTGAGACATGCTTTGTGTCCTAGAATATGGTCAATCTTAGAGAATGTCCCATGAGCTGATGAGAAGTGGTTTTTGGGTGGAATGTCCTGTAAATGTCAGTCAAGCCCATTTGTTCTAGAGTTCTGTTTAAGTCCATTATTTCTTTGTTAATTTTCTGTTTGGAGGATCTGTCCCATGCTGTCAGTGGGGTGTTGAAGTCTTCGACTATTATGGTGTTGCTATCAATTTGTTTAGATCAAGTAGAGTTTGCTTTATGAATCTGGGTGCACTTAAGTTGGGTGCATACATATTTAGAATTGTTGTGTCTTCTTGTTGAACTGTACCATTCACCATTATATGGTGACCCTCTTTGTCTTTCATTACTTTTGTTGATTTAAAAGCCATGTTATCTGACATCAAAACTGCCACACCAGCCTTCTTTTGGCTTCCTTTTGGTTTGAATACTGATTTCCACCCCTTTAATTTGAGTCTGAATGCGTCCTTGCAGGTTAGATGTTTTTCCTGGAGACAGCAGATGGTTGGCTTGTTTTTTTAAATCCATATGGCCTGTCTATGTCTCTTGAGAGGGGAGTTCAAACCATTCACATTTATTGAGAGAACCGATAAGTGGGGTGAATTACTGTTCATTCTGTCGGGTTGCATTTTGTGGCTTTGTTTTCTCTCTTGAGCCATTGTGGAATCTAGCCTTTGATCTTTAACTTTTGAGTGGTTTCACATTCGAGAGTGTTTATTGTGCTGATCCTTATGTAATTCTGTTTTGAGTACTTCTTGGAGAGCTGGTCTTGTCTTGGTGAATTCCCTCAGTCTTTGCTTATCTGAGAATGTCTTTATTTCTCCTTCATATATGGAACTTAGTTTAGCATGGTACAAGATTCTAGGCTGGGCATTATTCTGTTTCAGAAGAGTGAGAATGGGGCCCCAGTCTCTTCTTGCTTGTAGGGTTTCAGTTGAGAAATCTGCAGTTATTCTGATGGGCTTTCCTTTGTATGTTACTTGTTTCTTTCGCCTTACAGCTCATAGAAGGGCCTCTTTCTTGGCTATTTTGGTCAATCTGATGACTGCGTGACGTGGTGTCTTCCTATTTGCATTGAATCTCCCTGGGGTCTGTTGAGCTTCTTGTACCTGTATATCTAGACTTTTATCAAGGCCTGGGAAATTCTCCTCTATTAAATATTCAAATATCTTTTCCAGCCCTTGAATGTTATCTTCTTCACCTTCTGGAACCCCTATCACCCTCAGGTTTGTTTTTTTCACATAATCCCACATTTCTTGTAGGCTTATTTCTTTTCTCTTAATTTTCTGCTCAATCTCTGTGACTGACTTATTTAATTGGAAGGAGTTGTCTTCAATCTCTGAGATTCTTTCTTCTGTTTGATCTCCCTTTTCTTGAGGTTTTCCACTGTGTTTTGTACTTCCCTGTATAAGTCCTTTATTTCTAGGAGATCAGTTTGATTTTTCTTTAATATTTCAACTTCTTTAGTGAATTTTTCTTCCAAGTCCTGGATTATTTTTGTGGTTTCTTTGTGTTGGTTATCCATTTTTTCTTGCATATCATTGAGCTTTCTTACAATCCATGTTTGAAATTCTTCTTCTGTCATTTTAGTGTTCTGAGTTTGGTTAATGTCCATTGCTGGGGAGCCGTTGTTCCTCTTTGGGGATGTGCTTTCCGTTTGAGTCTTCATACATCCAGAGTTCTTTTGCTGGTTCCTTCCCATCTGGATCAGTTTTTCCCTTCTTGCCTTTCGATTTTCGTTTGGATAATGACACTCCCTGTTTAGTCTCTGTGCCAGTAGGTGGTGTTTGTGGGTGAGATTAGAACACACCCTTTATGATGAATCAGTAGATGCAGTAAAAGTGTGTGCAGGAGGACCTCCCTGTCAGTAGGTGGCACTTGCAGGGAGGAGCGAGCTGCAGTGCTGTTTTTGGGTCCTGTAGCTAGCTTTTATTCCTCTAGAGAGGCCCTCCTGTGCCTCGGAGGGTGGGTGGGGCCCTGGGATTTCCAGATGTGTCCTTATTCTCCACCTCAGTTGGGGGGTGAGTCCTGGTGGGGCTGGGTTGGGTAAGGCTGCCCTCAGGCTCCACAACTGCTGTTAGCAGGGGTCAAAGGTCTGCTCTTTGTTTCTGTGCAAAGCTGCCGGGAGGGGTTGAAATGGCTCCACTCAGCTGAAAGTCTAGGCTTGGGGGTGGGGTGGGGTGTCCAAGACCGGCACTCTGGAGCAGGTCTCGCTCCCCTCCACCCTTCCCCTCTCCGTGGCCTCTCCCAGGCCCTGCCAGCAACCAGGACCTCAGGCCAATGGATCTCCCCTGGCTGTGACATGGGCTGGCAGCTTCCTTACCCAGGATCATAGCCTGAGCTGGGTGCACAGCCCTCTTTTGGGAGGAGGGTTGCCGCTCTGGCACTCTGATCTGCCCCTGAAGGCACACACTCCTCAGTAGGCTCTTTCACAGATCTCTCCTCTGTGCCCCGGGACAGTGCGATCCTGACCTCTGTGTATGGGGTCTGGTCTGCAGGCCTGTCCCCTGGACCCTGGAGATCAATCCGTGACCCTGCCAGGGGCAATGGTGCTGGTCTTGAATCACCTACAGTATGCCCAAGCTGGATCAATTTGACTCCACCTTGGGATTTGCCCCGCTCTCCTGGAGTTTCCAGGCAAGCAACCCCTGTGAGGGCTTGTGGGTAGGGAACTCTCAGTCTGAGTACCCCTCAGTCTGCTGTACATCCCCAAAAGGAAAGGTCCCGTTCCTTGGAGATACCTCCGTGTGATGGCTAAATTGTCTCCCTGGGCACCCACGGTTACGGATGGGGAAGGAGAGAATGGAGCATTGTGGTGTCTGCTGATAGGCTCGGGTCTGTGCCTGGGGAGGTGCCCCAAGAGGGCTAGGAGCCCGGCGCTGAGTCCGCAAGAGGCCACTGCTCAGTGGCGGCAGCTGTCTCTGGGCTGGTTATGGCAGGTCTCTCCAACCGCTCAGGAGCCCACCAGCAATCCGAGATGCAAGGGAGGGGGAAGTTAACCGCTCCACCTACCCTTGTCGCTGGTCTCCAAGCCTCTCGGGACCTTTCTCCTTCCAGTTCTCCTCCACACCGTCTTCCCGTGGAGTCTCCTGTAGTTTCGGGCACCCTTCCTTCCGACCCTCACCCAATCTATGTTTCTCTGCTAGCTTATTTTTTTCTTTTTTTCTAAAATTCGTCTTTTTTGCCGAGACACTCTGACTGGAGGCTTTTTTCGTCCGCCATCTTGGCTCCTCCTTCTTCATTGTGGTTTCGATTTGCATTTCCCTAATGATTAGAGATGTTGAGCATTTTTTTTATATGTTTGCTGTTCAATATTCTGTCTTCTTTTGAAAAGTTTCTGTTGATGTCCTTTGCCCATTTATTGATGTGGTTGTTTGATTTTTTTCTTTTTGATTCTTTTGAGTTCTAGATACTGGCTTGTTATCAGCCCTTTATCGGATATGTAGAGAGCAGATATTTTCTCCCATTCTGTGGGTTGTCTATTTGCTCTAATGATAGTTTCCTCGGCTGTGCAGAAGCTTTTTAATTTTATCAGGTCCCATTTATTTATTTTTGTAGCTGCTGTGATTGCTTTGGAGATCTTCTTCATAAATTCTTTGCCTATGCCGATGTCTGTAAGAGTCTTCCCTACGTTTTCTTCTAGGATTCTTAAGGTTCCATGCCTTAGGTTTAAGTCTGTCATGCATCGTGAATTGATTTTTGTTAGAGGTGAGAGGTGGGGATCCAGTTTCAATCTTCTGCATGTAGCTATCCAGGTTTCCCAGCATTATTTATTGAAAAGTGATTCTTTTCCCCAGTGTATATTTTTGTCTGCTTTATCAAAGATTAGATGACAATATGTGGATGGTTTCATCTCTGTATTCTCAGTCCTGTTCCAAAGGTCTATGTATCTATCCTTGTGCTAGTATCATGCTGTTTGAGTTAGTATAGCCTTGTAGTACAGCTTGAAGTCGGGTAGACTGATACCTCTCAGTTTTTTCTTTTTGCTTAAGATTGGTTTGGCTATATGAGGTCTTCTCTGGTTCCATACGAAATGTAGAATTATTTTTTCTAGATCTGTAAAGAATGATGATGGTATTTTTGTAGGAATGGCATTAATTCCGTAGATCACTTTAGGTAGTATGTACGTAAAATATTAGTTTGAAATATTTTTAAAAAATTTCTCTTGAAACTTCTTTGACCTATGTGTTATTTAGAATTATATTATTTAATATCCAAGTATCTTGTGGTTTTTCAGCTATCTTTCTGTTATTTATTTTTAGTTTAATTCCATTGTAGTCTGAGAGCATGCTTTGTATGATTTCTATAGTTTTAAATCTTCTTTGGTGTGTTTTGTGGCCTGCAATGTGGTCTTTCTTAGTAAGTGTTCCTGTATGAGCTTTAGAGGAGTGTGTATTCAGATGCCGTTGGATGAAGTATTCTGTAGATATCAAATATATCCACTTGATTGATGTTGCTGGTTCAGTTCTTCTATGTTCTTACGTCCACTCTATTGATGAGTCCATCAAAGACATTCTTCATTTCTGTTACAGTGTTTTTGATTTCCAGCATTTCCTTTTGACTCTTTTTTAGAGGTTCTATCTCTCTGCTTACATTATACATCTGTTCTTGCATGTTATCTACTTTTTCCATGAGAGCCCTTAGCATATTAATCATAGTTGTTTTAAATTCTTGGTGTGATAATTTTAACATCTCTGTCATATATGAGTCTGGTTCTGATGCTTACCTTGTCCTTTCAAACTGTTTTTTTCTTTTATTATGCCTTAGTGTATTTTTGTGTTGAAAGACAGACATGATACAGTGGGCAAAACTCAGCAATGGTTCCCATGGAGGTTCCTGCTTCTGGGCTTCTGTTGTGGCAAGTTTCAATTCTTTGTATCTGCTAGTTTCTCTCTCTAACTTTGGGAACAGTGGTTTGCCCTGTGGTCTTATTTCTCTGATAGATCTAAGAAGTGTTGTTGATTTTCAGTTCGTTCAGCTGTTTTCTTTATGTGAGGGCAGGAGTGATGACTTCTAAGCTCTTTTCTAGAGATTTCTAAGCAGAGGTCAGCATTTTCTAAGGATGTTATAAGGTTATTTTGTTTATTTATTCATTTTTTAGTGGAGACAGGGGCTCACTATGTTGCCCAGGCTGATCTCAAGCTCCTGGACTTAAGCAATCCTCCTGTCTTTGCCTCCCAAAGTGCTAGGATTACATGTGTGAGCCACCATGTTTGGCTGACTTCTAAGCCCTTCATATACTAGTCTGGAAACTGGAATTTGTAAAATCTCCATTCTCCTTTGAACCTTCTCCAATTAAGATTTTACTTTAAGCATTCCAACAAATTGTTAATCAAGGTGGCAAATGGTCTCTGAGACATTGAGGAGTGGTTAATATTCTCTTCTACTTCTACACTCTTGTCTTCTATATCCTTCCCTCTGGTCTGGAAGCATGCTCAAGTTTCCATTCTAAAATACCCTCCCTTATCAAAGGGATCCCTCCCTAACAACTAGTTCTTTGTTTCCTCACCCTACATAAAACTCTCCATTGCTTTGGCTTCCAATATACCACTCTCTCTTGTTTTTCCTTCTACTTCTGACCATTACTTTTGTCGAACTTTCTTCTGTGTCTGCCCTATAAATGTTATGGACTCTGTGGAGTTCCATCTTTGGCTATCTTTCATGTAATTCTGTACGTATTCCCCTGATCCTGTCTTTTCTCATGATTTTAAATTGCTATGAACAATTCCAAATCATCTTCTTCAGGCCAGATATTCTCTTCTGATTTGTAGATTTGAACATACAGCTAATGAATGGTCATCTCTACTTGATTATCCTACAGGTATATCAAACTCAACATGTCTCAAACTAAACTCCTAATCATTTTCTACCCCATTTCTTCTCTAATGGTTGCAGTTACAGTGATGACATAATCATCTACCATCCACCCAATTACCTAAGCCAGCAGCCTGAGGATCATCCTAGAGTCCTCCTTTTCTTTCATGCCCCATATTCAGTTGTTCATCAAGTGCTTTCAGTGTCCATTTTCCCTTCTAAATATTCTTCTTATCCTTCCTCCCTTCTATACATAACTACTGCCATTCTTGAATTCAAAGACTCTTCATTTGAATTACTAGCTAGACAAGCCTTGCTTCTGATCTGATTTTTACACTGCTGCCAGAATGAGCTTTCAAAAACACAAATATGACCACATTTCTCTTCAGTTCAATAGCCTTCTGTACCTTCCAGTTGCCTTTAGTAATTGCCAAACTTCTTCACCTGGCATATAGTATTCTTTATAATCCAGTCCCTGCCTACTTCTCTAGCCTCACTTTCTGACTTCTATTCTATTAATACTTCCACTTTAGTCTCTGGCCATATATAGCTCCTTGTTTCATAGTGCTTTGAATGCCTAGAATGTTTTTTCTTTCTTCACTCTTTTTTTGCTGAATCTCTTTTCATCTTTCGGAAAGAACTTCAGCATACTGAGTGAGGCTTAGGTATTGACTCCTTTGTAAAGAAGCTCCCTTTGTTGCCGCCCATCTCCCAGACAAAGATCATTCCCTTTTCTGTAGCAATTCTATACTTTATAAATATGTATATAATTGCATGCACAATCCTTAGTTTCCTGTTTTACATGTCTGCTTTTTCTATTAAGAGTAAGCACTCCTTGAGGGTAAAGAGCATGGTTGGACATCTTTAATTCTGTAACATTTGACACAGTGCCTGGCATATAGTAGACGCCCAAAGAATATTTGTTAAATGGATGGTTGTAGGCAGAGATCATGCCTTGTTTATTTCATTTTCCCCTAAAACACCTAACTCTATGCTTTCAAAATAGTAGGTACTCAAGAAATGTTAAATAAAGGAAGGAATACCTTTGAATACTCAGTTCTAGATGTCTCCCTTGAGGTATCTTTCTGAACGTTGGACCTCTGGTTGCCCCAGCTCTCTGTTCATGCATCTTTTTTGGTATTTGTCATCTCTTCTTTGTTCCCTCTGTTTGTTTGGAACATACCCCCCCCCCAGGTAGCTGTCATTGGGGTCTGTGGATTGATAGACCCAACCCTTTCAGAATTATTATGTCTGATGATGCAATATCCTTTTCCTTTCTGTATATGTGTATGCATTTTAATTTGCCTTTAAAAAAACAATATTACAGCAGTTGCACTCTTGGCCTTTTATCCCAGAGAAGTGAAAACTTATTTTTATACAGGTTATGTACCGAATGGTTCTCTTTATATAGTGTTCTTTACAGTGGCTCCCAACCTTTTTGGCACTAGGGACCGTTTTCATGGAAGACAATTTTTCCACAAAGCAGGGAGCAGGGGGATGGTTTCAGGATGATTCAAGTGCATTACATTTATTGTGCACTTTATTTCTATTATTATTACATTGTAATATATAATGAAATAATTATACAACTCACCATAGGTTGGGAACCCCTGCTTTAAAAGTTAAATTGTAGAGTGGAGAACAGATTAGTGTTTGCAAAGAGTTAGGGATAGGTGGAGAAGGGATGGGTGTGACTATAAAGGAATAGCAGCAAGGAGTCTTGTGTTATGTATGTACATATGTGCCATTGTGCTGGTTACACAAAGCTATACAAGTGATACGATTGCATATAGCCATACACACAATTTATAACTGTACAACATGTACACAGTGTACATGTATAACTACATGTGTAACCGAACTGGTATAATCTGAATAAGATCTGTGGATTGTACCAATATCAGTTTCCTGGTTTTGATGATGTACTATAGTTATCGCAAGGTGTTAAATCTGGGGAGACTGGGTGAAAGTTCCATGGGTCCTTCCTGTACATATTTGGTAACTTCCTGTGAATCTATAATTACTTCACAATAAAATATTTTTTGAAAATTGCAACATTAAGGATTGCCCATAATCCTATCATTCTATACTAGGCTACTGTTTTCATTCCTTTATGTTCTAATCCCATCTTTGTCTGCATGCCTACATTGCTTAACATATTTATAATATTTTTACCTAACTTTTTAATTCATCATTGTGTTAAACATGTTTATACAGTTCTCACAAATTTTTTTAATTTGAAAAAAATTGATTAGGTTTATTAGAATTTATACATGATTTTTTAAATTTCAGAATATTATGGAGGTACAAATATTTTGGTTACATATAATGCCTTTGCCTCACTGAACTCAGGGCTACAAGCATGCCCTTCCCCCATACAGTGCGCACCACTTCTATTAGTTGTGAGCTTGCCCACCCCCCATAACCCCCCTCCCACCTGACTGGTACCCAATGAATATTACTTCTATGCCAGCACCTTGGTGTTGATTGGTTAGTATCAATTTGGTGGTGAGTATGTGTGGTGCTAGTTTTCCATTCTTGTGATACCTCACTTTGAAGGATGGGCTCAAGCTTTATCCAGGATAATATAAGAGGTGCTAATTCACCATTATTTCTTGAAGTTGACTAGTATACCATGGTATACATATACCATATTTTATTAATCCACTCATGTATTGAAGAGTACTTTGGTTGTTTCCACATCTTTGCAATTGTGAATTGTGCTACCATAAACAGTCGAGTGCCAAAGTCTATATTATAGAATGGTTTTTTTTTCCCCCTTTGGGTAGATGCCTAGTAGCGGGATTGCTGAACCAAATGGTATGTCTACTTTTACCTCTTTGAGATATCTCCAAATTACTTTCCATGGGGGTTGTGCTAATTTGTAGTCCCACAAACAGTGTAAGAGTGTTCCTATCTCTCCACATCCACACTAGCATTTATTGTTTTGGGACTTGTTGATAAAGGCCATTCTCACTGGAGTTAGGTGATATCTCATTGTGGTTTTGATTTGCATTTCCCTAATGATTAGAGATGTTGAGCACTTTTTTATATGTTTGCTGGCCATTATTCTGTTTTCTTTTGAAAAGTTTTGGTTCATGTCCTTTGCCAGCTTTTTGATGGGGCGGTTTGATTTTTTCTTGTTAATTTTTTGATTTCTATATAAATTCTTGTTATTATCCCTTTATCAGATGTGTAGCATGCAAATATTTTGTTCCATTCTGTAGGTTGTCTGTTCACTCTAATGATAGTTTCCTTGGCTACGCATAGCTTTTTCATTTGATCAGGTCCCATTTATTTATTTTTGTTGTTGCTATGATTGCTTTGGGGGTCTTCTTCATAAATTTTTTGCTTAGGCCAATGTCTGTAAGAATTTTCTCAACATTTTCTTCTAGAATTCTTAAGGTTACATGCCTTAGGTTTAAGTCTTTTATCCATTGTGAGTTGATTTTTGTGAGAGGTGAGAGGTGGGGATCTTGTTTCAGTCTTCTGCATGTGGTTATCAAGTTTCCCAGCACCATTTATTCAATAGGGATTCTGTTCCCCAATCTATATTTTTGTCTGCTTTGTCAAAGATTAGATGACAAAATGATGGTTTTATATCTGGGTTCTCAGTCCTACTACAAAGGTCTGTATCTCTGTTCTTGTGTCAGTACCATGCTGTTTAGCTACTATAGCCTTGTAATATAGCTTGAAGTCTGGTGCACTGATGCTTCCCAATTTATTCTTTTTGCTTAAGATCGCTTTGGCTATATGAGGTATTCTCTGGTTCCATACACAGGACAGAATTATTTTTTCTAGATCTGCAAAGAATGATGATGGTATTTTGATAGGGATTGCATTGATTCTGTACATCACATCAGTTCGTATGGTCATTTTAACAATATTGATTCTGCCAATCGATGAGCGTGGTAGGGTTTTCGATCTGTTTACATCTTCTGCTATTTATTTTCTCAGTGTTTCATAGTTCTCCCTACATAGGTCTCTCACCTCCTTCATTAAATATATTCCCAATATTTAATTTTCTTTGATGCTCTTGTGGAAGATGTTGTGTCTTTGATTTGATTTTTGGCTTTACTGTTACTGGTGTATATAAATTCCACTGATTCGTGTGCTTTGATTGTGTATCCTGAGGCTTTACTGAGTTCATTTACCAATTCCAGCAGTCTCTTCATTGAATCTTTGGGATTTTTCTAGATATAATATCATATCATCAGCAAAGAGTGAGAGTTTGACCTCTTCTGCCGCCATTTGGACACCCTTAATTCCCCTCTCTTCTCTGATTGCTCTGGCAAGGACTGAATAGAAGTGTAGATAGTGGGCAACCTTGTCTGGTTCCAGTTCTAAGTGGGAATGCTTTCAATTTTTCCCCATTCAGTATGATATTTGCTGTGGGTTTGTCATATATGGCATTAATAATTTTAAGATCTATCCCATCTGTGCCTATTTTGTTAAGAGATTTTATCGTAAAAGTGTACTGGATGTTGTCAAATGCTTTTTCTGCATCCGTTGAGAAAATCATATGGTCTTTGTTCTTGATTTATGTGCTGAATTGCATTTATAGATTTGCATATATTGAACTATCCTTGCATCTCTGAGATAAAGCCCACCTGGTCATGATGAATTATTTTTTTGATGTGCTGTTGGATTTGAATTGCCGAGATTTTCTTGAGGATTTTTGCATCTATATTCACGAGGGCTATTGATCTGTAGTTTTTTTTTTTCTTGTGTCCTTTCCTGGTTTTGGTATCAGGGTGATATTGGCTTTTTAGAATGAGTTGGAGAGGTTACCATCCTTCACAATGTTGTGGAATAATTTCTGCAGTGTAGGTACGAGTTCTTTTTTGTAAGTTCGGTAAAATTCAGGTGTGAACCCCTCTGGTCTGGGAATTTTTTCGTTGAAAGGTTTTTAATTGCTGCTTCAATTTCTGTGCTTGATATTGGTCTGTTCAGGAATTCCATTTCTTCCTTATTGAGCCTATGGCGGTTGCATGTTTATAAGAATTTGTCCATTTCCTCCATGTTTTGTAGTTTTGGGGCATGTAGATTTTTATAGTATTCAAAGGTAATGTATTATATTTCTGTGATGTCTGTAGTGACCTCTCCTTTTTCATTTCTAATTGAGCTTATTAGAGTCCTTTCCTTTCTAGTTCTTGTCAATCTAGCAAGAGGGCTGTCAATTTTGTTTATCTTTTCAAAAAAGCAACTTTTGGTTTTATTAATCTTCTGTGTAGTTCTTTTGTTCTCAATTTCATTTATTCTAATCTGATCTTAGTTACTTCTTTTCTTCTGCTAGGTTGAGAATTGATTTGCTCTTCCTTTTCCAGTTCCTTGAGACAGTTTATTAATTTGTTGATTTGTGAAATTTCTGTCTTTTGGATGTGAGCATTTTATGCTATTAGTTTTCTGAAGTCCAAGATGGCAGATGAGAAAAACTGCCAGCCAGAGTATCTCTACAAGAAAGATAGATTTTAGAAAAGAGTGAAAAAAAAAAAAAACCAAAAACCGGCAGACAAGCAGATAAGATGAGGGTCAGAAGTAAGGGTGCCTAAAACTATAGGAGCCTCCACAGGAAAAAGATGCAGAGGAGAACTGGAAGGAGAAATGGCCCCAAGAGGCTTAGAGACCCATGACAAGGGTAGGTGGAGTCATTAAATTTACCCTCCCTTGCATCTTGGAATTCTGGTGGGCTCCTGAATGGCTGGAGAGATGTGCTAACACCAGCCCAGGGATTGCTGATGCCAGTGATTGGTGAGACTCTTGCCAACAGGGCACAAGGCTCCCAGGTCCCTCGGGGCACCTCCCGGCATGCAGACCCAAACCAATCAGCAGGCGCCATATTGCTTCATTCTCCCCTTCCCCTTCCCTACCCGTGGCTGCTGAGAGAGACAATTTAGTCAACACCTGGAGACATCTGCAGGGAACAGGACTTTACTTTTGGGGCCCTACAGCAAACTGAGGGGTATTCAGACCGTGATCTCTGTACTTGACAGCCCTCCCAGGTGCTTCTTGCCTGGTGACTCCAGGAAAGGAGGGCAAATTCTGAGATGCAGAGACATTGATGCAGCTTGGGCACTCCATGGGTGAGTTGAGGCCAGCACTCCTTTCCCTGGCAGGGCCAAGGGATTGAACTCTGGGGCCCAGAGGACAGGTCTTCATGTCAGATCCCGTATACCCAGGGCTCAATTGCATTGCTAGGAGCACAAAAGGCATATTTGTGAATGAGCCTACTCAGGTGTGTGTGCCTTCAGGGACAGATCAGCGTGCTTAAGGGGCAACTGTTCTCTCATGGGAGGGCCATGCTCCCAATTCAGACTACGATCATGGGCAGGGAACCACCTGGCCTGTGTCACAGCCAGGGGAGATCTGCTGGCTTGAGGTCCTGCCTGCTGGCAGAGGCCCGGGAGAAACCACGGAATAGGGGAGGAGGGAAAGGAGCGAGGCCTGCTCCAAACTGCAGGTCTCAGACAGCCCCACCCCCACACACAAACTTTTCAGCTGAGTGGGGTCATTTCAGCCCCTACCTGGCAGCTTTCTGCGGAATCAGAGAATAGACCTTTGACCCTTGCTAACAGTATTTGTGGTGCTTGAGGGCAGGCTTACCCAACCCAGCTCTGACCAGATTCACTCCCCGACCTGCCCCCACTGAGGTGGAGAATATGGACATGACTGGAAGTACCAGGGCCTGACCCACCACCTGAGGCACTAGAGTGAGTCTCCAGAGGAATAAGAGCTGGTTTCAAGACCCAAAAACAATACTACAGCTTGCTCCTCCCAACAAGTGCCACCTACTGACAGGGAAGTCATTCTGCATACCCTTTCACTGCATCTGCTGATTCATAATACAGGGTGTGTTCAAGTATCACCTACGAACACCACCTACTGGGTCAGAGACTACATTGGGCGTGTCATTATATAAATGAAAATCCAAAGGTAGGAAGCAACAGCTGCTCCAGATGGGAAGGAATCAGTAAAAGAACTCAGGAGGCGTGAAGAATCAAAGGCAAAACACATCCCCAAAGGGGAACACCAGCTCTCTAGCAATGGACATCAACCAAATTCAGAACACTAAAATGACAGAAGAAATTTGAACATGGATTGTAAGAAAACTCAATGTTATTCAAGAGAAAATGGATAACCAACACAAAGAAACCACAAAGAAATCCAGGACTTGGAAGAAAAATTCGCTAAAGAAGTTGAAATATTTAAAAAAACAAACAGAACTTCTGGAAATGAAGAATTTTTTTAAGGAATTACAAAACACTGTGGAAAGCCTTAGGAACACAGTAGATTAAATGGAAGAAAGAATCTCAGGGATTGAATATAACACCTTTCAGTTAAATAAGTCAGTCACAGAGATAGAGCAGAGAAATAACAGAAAAGAGGAAAGCCTACAAGAAATGTGGTATTAAATGAAGAGGCCTTCCATGAGAATCATAGGCATCCCTGAGGGTGAAGAAGAAAATACACCAAGTTTGGATCAATTATTTGAGGATATAATAGAGGAAAATTTCCTAGGCCTTGCTACAAATCTAGATATCGAGATACAAGAAGCTCAAAGGACTCCTGGGAGCTTCATTGCAAACAGGAAGAAAATATGACACACAGTCATCAGACTGACCAAAATAACCACCAAAGAGACACTCCTTTGAGCCGTAAGGTGAAACAAGGAGGTGACCTACAAAGCAAAACCCATCAGAATTGGTAGACTTGTCAACTGAGACCTTACAAGCAAGAAGAGACTGGGGACCCATTCTAATTCTTCTCAAACAGAATAATGCCCAGCCTAGAATCTTGTACCCTGCATAACAAAGTTTCCTATATGAAGGAGAAATAAAGACCTTCACAGACAAGCAAAGTCTGAGGGAATTCATCAAGACAAGACCAGCCCTCCAGGAAGTACTCAAGACAGTGTTACACACAGTCAGCACAGTAAACACTCACCAATGTACAATTATCCAAAAGCTAAAAGTCAAAAGCCAGATACTAAAATGGCTCAAGAGAGATAATAGAGCAACAAAGATCAACTCAACAGGATGAACAGAAATCTTCCCCACTTATCAATTCTCTAAGTAAACGTGAATGGCTTGAACTGCCCACTAAAGAGACAAATGATGGCCAAATGGATAAATATACACAAGTCAGGTATCTGCTGTCTTCAGGAAACACATCTACCCGCAAGGATGCATTCAGACTCAAGGTTAAGGGATGGAAAACAATATTTCCAGCAAACAGAGGCCAAAAGAAAGCTGGTGAGGCAGTTCTGCTTTCAGATATCTTAGTCTTTGAATCAACAAAAGTTATGAAAGGAAAAGGTAGTCACTATATAATGGTGAAGGGTACAATTCAACAAGAAGACATAACAATACTAAATATTTATGCACGTAACTCATGTGCACCCAGATTTCATAAAGCAAACCCTACTTGATCTAAACAGAATGATAAACAGCAACACCATAATAGCCAGAGACTTCAACACCCCTCTGACAGCACAGGGAAGATCCTTCAAACAGATAATAAACAAAGAAACCATGCAATTAAACAGAACTCTAGAACAAAAGGGCCTAATATTTACAGGATATCTTACCCCCAAACCACTGAATATTTGTTTTTCTCATCAGCTCATGGGACATTCTATAAGATTGACCATATCCTAGGCCACAAAGCATGTCTCTGAAAATTTTAAAAATGGAAATTATACCATGAATCTTCTCAGATGACAGTGGAACAAAATTAGAAATCAACTCCAACAGAAACTCTCACTCTCTACACAAAGACATGCAAAGTAAACCACCTTCTGTTGAATGATTATTGTGTTAAGGAATTCACGATCAAAATCAAAAGATTCCTTGAACTACGTGATAAAGGAGACACAAGTTATCAAAATCTGTGGGATAAAGCTAAAGCACTCCTGAGAGGATCATTTATATTCATAAATGCCTACAGCCAAAAAGACAGAAGGATCACAAAAATGCAATCTAACGAATTGTCTGAAAGAACTGGAAAAGGATGAACAAACCAACGCCAAAACCAGCAGAAGGTAAGAAATAACAAAGGTCAGAGCAGAACTAAATGAAACCGATAACAAAAAAACCTATATGAAATATTAATGAAACAAGTAGGTTCTTTGAAAAAATAAATTTGTCGTGCCTCTTGCTATATTAACGAGAAGCAGAAAAGAAAGGATTCCATTAAGCTGCACTTGGAATGAAAAAGGAAAAATTACAACTGATGCCACGGAAATACATAATATCATCTATGAATACTACATAACCCTCTATGCACATAAACTTGAAAATGTGGAGGAAGTGGACAAATTCTTAGAAACACACAGGCCCCCTAGGCTCAATAAGGAATAAATAGAACTCCCAAACAGACCAATATCACATACCGAAATTGAAGCACCAATAAAAAATCTTCTTAAAAAGAAAAGTCCCAGACCAGATGGTTTCACACCCGAATTTTACCAGACCTACAAAGAAGAACTGGAGCTTATCCTGCAGAAATTATTCAAAAACATCGAGAAGGAATGAATCCTCCCCAGCACGTTTTATGAAGCCAACATCACCATGGTACCAAAACCAGGAAAGTATGCAACAAAAAAAGAAAACTACAAACCAATATCCCTTATGAATAGAGATGGAAAAATTCTCAGTAAAATACTAACAAACAGAATTCAGGTGCTTATCAAAAAAATAATTGATCACGACCAAGTGTGCTTCATCCCAGACATACAGGGATGGTTCAACATACTCAAATCTGTAAATGTAATTCACCACATAAATAGGAGCAAAAACAAAGACCATAGGATCCTCTCAATAGACCCAGAAAAAGCATTTGACAAAATTCAACATTGTTTTATGATAAGAATGCATAACAAAATAGGCATAGATGGGACTTATGTAAAAATTTTACAAGCCACATACCACAAAGCCACAGCCAACATCATACTAAATGCAGAAAAATTGAAAGCATTCTCACTTAGAACTTGAAGCAGACAGGGTTTTTCTCTGTCACCACTTCTATTCAACTTAGTGCTGGAAGTTGCAGCCAGAGCAATCACACAAGAGAAGGAAAACAAGGGCATCCAAATGGGGGCAGAAGAGGTCAAACTCTCACTCTTTACTGACTGTATGATCTTGTATCTAGAAAACACCAATGATTCTGCATGAGACTACCGGAATTGATAAACAAATTCAGTAAAGTCTCAGGTTACAAAATCAATGTACAGAAATCAGTAGCATTTCTCTATGCCAAGAACAGTCAAACTGAGAACCCAAATTAAAGACTCAGTACCCTTCACAATAGCAACAAGGAAAATGAAATACCTAGGGATATATTTAAGGAGGTAAAAGACCTCTAACGGGAGAACTATATAAAACAGTGAGGAAGGAAATAGCAGAGGAGGTAAACGGGTGGAAAACCATAGCATGCTCATGGGTTGGCAGAATCAACATTGTTGAAATGTCTATACTACCCAAAGTGATCTACACATTCATTGCAATCCCCATTAAAATACCATCATCATTTTTCACAGATACAGAAAAAATAGTTGTATGCTTCATATGGAACCAGAGAATACCATGTATAGCAAAAGCTATCTTAAGCAAAAAGAAAAAATTGGGAGGCATAAATTTACCAGACTTGAAACTATACTACAAGGCTGTAGTAACTAAAATAGCATGGTAATGGCACAAGAACAGAGAGATAGACCAATGGAACAGAACTGAGAATCTATATATAAAACCATCCCCATATAGTCATCTAATCTTTGACAAAGCAGACAAAAACATACATGGGGAAAAAGAATCCTTATTCAATAAATAGTGCTGGGAAAACTGGATAGCCACATGTAGAAGACCGAGACAGGACCTTCACCTGTCACCTCTCACAAAAATCAACTCGCGGTGGTTAACAGACTTAAACCTAGGGCATGAAGCTACAAGAATTCTAGAAGAAAATGTTGGAAAAACTCTTATAGACATTGGCCTAGGCAAAGAATTTATGAAGAAGACTCAAAGGCAATCACCAGCAATAACAAAAATAAATAAATGGGCCCTGATCAAATTAAAAAGCTTCTTCACAGCCAAGAAAACTCTCAGGATAATAAACAGACCACCTACCAAATGGGAGAATATATTCACGTTACTCATCCAATAAAGGACTGATAACTAGAATCTATATAGAACTCAGGAAAATCAGCAAGAAAAAAATCAAACATCCCTATCAAATGTGGGCAACATACATGAGCAAAAACTTTTCAAAACGAGATAGAGTAGTGGCCGACAAACATATCAAAAAATACTCAACATCTCTAATTATCAGGGAAATTGAAAACCACAGTGAGATATTACTTATGTCGAGTGAGAATGGCCTTTATCAAAAAGTCCCAAAACAAATGTTGCAATTGATGCAGAGAGATAGGAACACTGATACACTGGTGTTGGGACTGTAAACTAGTACAGCCTCTGTGGAAATTAATATGAAGATACCTCAGAGATCTATCCGCAAATTGAACTACCATTTAATCCAGCAACCCCATTAGCAGGCATCTACCCAAAAGAACACAAGACACTATATAAAAAAGACACCTGCACTCGAATGTTTATAGCAGCACAATTCACAATTGCAAAGATGTGGAAACAACCCAAGTCCCATGAATACATGAGTGGATTAATAAAATGTGGTGTATGTATACCATGGAGTACTATTCAGCTACAAGAAACAATGGTGATCTAGCACCTCTTGTATTATCCTGGATAGAGCTGGCATCCATTCTACTAAGTGAAGTATCCCAAGAATGGAAAAATAACCACTACATGTACTCACCATCGAATTGGTTTTAACTGATCAACACCTAAGTGCACATATAGTAATAACATTCATCGAGTGTCAGGCAGATTGGGGGGAAGAGGGGATTGGTATATACATACATAATGAGTGTGACACGCACTGTCTGGGGGATGGACACACTTGAGGCTCTGACTTGGTGGGGTGGCAAGGGCAATATACATAACCTAAACATTTGCCCCTACATAATATGCTGAAATAAAATAGTAATAAAAAAGACATCTGTACTAGATTGTTTATAGTAGCAGAATTAACAGTCACATAGATGTGGAAACAACCCAAGTGTCCATCAATACATGAGTGGATTAATAAAATGTGGTGTGTGTGTGTATGTATGTATGTGTGTGTGTGTATATATATATATATATACACACACACACACATACTGTGATATACTACTCTGCCACAAAAAGCAATGGTGATCTAGCACCTGTCGTTTTATCCTGGATAGAGCTGGGGCCTCTTCTACTAAGTGCAATATCACAAGAATGGAAAAACCAGCACTACATGTAGTCACCATCAAATTCATTTTATCTGATCAACACTTAAGTGCACATAAAATAAGAACATTCATGGGCCGTTGGCCAGATGGGGGGGAGTAGGAGGGGATGGGTATATTCACACCTAATGGGTGTGGTGCGCACTGTCTGGGGGATGGACATGTTTAAAGCTCTGACTTGGGTCGGGCAAAGGCAATATACCTAACCTAAACTTTTGTACCTTCATTATATGCTGAAAGAAAAAATAAAAAAAAAAACAATGCTATTAGTTTTCCTCTCAGGAATGCTTTTGCTTTATCCCATAGATTTTGATAACTTGTGTCCCTTTCATCATTTACTTTGAAGAATTTTTTGATTTCCATCTGGATCTCCTCCTTGAGCTAGTAGTCATTCAGCAATAGATTGTTTAATTTCCATCACTTTGTGAAGTGGTGAGTATTTCTGCTGGAATTGATCTCTAATTTTATACCAATGTGGTCTGAGAAGATACATGGTATAATTTCTATTTTTTAAAATTTGTTGATGTCTGATTTGTGGCCTAGGATGTCATCAGCTTTAGAGAAAGTTACATGAGCTGATGATTTGAATGTGTATTCAGCTTTGTTTGGGTGGAATGTTCTGTAGATGTCTGTTACAACCATTTGTTCTAAAGCTCTGTTTAAGTCCATTGTTTCTTTGCTTATTTTCTGCTTGGGGAATCTGTCCAGTATCGTCATTGTGGTGTTGAAATCCATAGCTAGTATGGCATTACTGTTTATCATGTTATTTAGATCAAACAGGGTTTGCTTTATGTATCTGGGCGTTGCTGTGTTGTGTGAATGTATATTAAAAATTGTTAAGGTTTCTTGTTGCATTTTCCCCTCCCCCATATTGTAATGACCATCTTTGTCTTTCCTTACTTTTGCTCTTTTAATGTTATCTGTTATAAGAATAGCTACCCCAGCTTTCTTTTGGTTTCCATGTGCATGGAAGTTTGTTTTCCAACCCTTGACCATAAGTCTGAAAGCGACCTTGTGGGTAAGATGCGTTTCGTGGAGACAGCAGATACTTGACTTTTTTTTTTTTTTATCCACTTAGGCAGTCTGTGCCTCTTTAGTGCACAATTCAAGCCATTCCCATTTATTGAGAGAATTGATACTGTGGTAGATTTCTTTATATATTGTTGGATAAATTCTTATTGTTTTCTTTTACTTCTCGAACCATTGTGGAATCAGGGTGTTTGAAGTTTAACTCTTGAGTCACTTCACTTTGGTCGGTGTCTATTGTGTTGTTCAATGTATAATGCAGTTCTGAGTATTTTCTGCAGGGCAGGTCTGGTCTTCACAAATTCCACCAAGGATTGCTTTTCTGGGAAATTCTTTATTTCCCCCTCATAAATGAATCTTAGTTTTTCCATGTAAAGAATTCTAGGTTGGCCTTTACTCTGTTTTAAGTGGTTTAGGATGGGTCCCCAGTTCCTTCTGGCTTATAAAGTTTCAGTTTAGAAATCTGCAGTCAGTCTGATAGGTTTTCCTTTGTAGGTTATCTGCTGTTTTCACATTACTGCTCAAAGGATTGCCTCTTTCATGTTTACTTTGGACATCCTAATAACTGTGTGATGTGGTTATTGCCTTTTCACATTGAGTCTCCCCAGGAGTTCTGTGTGCTTCTTGTACCTGGATATCTAGGTTTCTGCTTGGCCAGGTATGTTTTCCTCCATTATTTCAAGAAATAGATTTTCCAGCCCTTGTGTATTTTCTTCTTCTCTCTCTGGGATGCCTATAATTCTTATGTTTGGTGTCTTTATATGAATCCACATTTCTTGTATGTTTTGTTCATGTCTATTGCTTTTGTGTTCTTTTTCTTCATGTGATTTATTTAGCTCATAGGCATTATCTTCAAGCTCTGAGATTCTTTCCTCTTCATGATCCACCTTATTCTTAAGGCTTTCCACTGTGTTTTGTGGTTCCTTGAATGCCTCTTTCATTTCTAATATTTCTCTTTGGTTTTTTCAAAACTCTTAAATTTCTTTAGAGAATTTTTCATTCATTTCCAGTATTGTTCTTGTGGCTTCTTTGTTTTGGGTTTCTATTTTCTCTTCAATTCCATTGAGTTTTCTTACAAACCATATTTGGAATTCTTCCTCTGTCATTTTAATTAGTTCGTTTAAGTTGGTGTCAGTTGTTGAGGATCTAATGATTTATTTGGGGGCGACTTGTCTCTCTGATCTTTCATGTTTCCTGTGTTCTTTTGCTGATTCCTTCTCATGAGGCTACTTCATCAAGAACTGGGGGTTCTAAGGATGGTTTATGGTCTTATTTCCAAGTGCCCATGGGTTGTTCCCTGACAGTGCTAGGGAGTGCCCATGGGTTGTTCCCTGACAGTGCTAGGGAGTGGTGCACTGGTCCTGTATTGCCTTAGGGGTATTTTAACAAGTTGCGTTACTTCTGACCTGTTGTCTTCATTTCTTGCCAATGGAGACTAGTGAGTTCGTTCTCCCAGCTTAAGCTCCAGCTGGTGGATCACACTTGTGCATATGACTCCACCGCCCTCTAATAGCTTGAGATGGAAGGCACTGTTTTTAAGCTATGGGGTTACCCTCTCTGTCATTGATTGTAGTTTCCGTGGAGGAGCCAGTTATTGAGGAATCTAATGTCTCCGTCATAGGCTCTGGTACCCTTGATGGAATATATGAATGCCCTGATCTTTGGGAGGGGACTTGCCACTCCTGAAGGTTACTTGGACTCTGTTCCCCCTTGAGGTGGGTGTAAGAACAAGATAGATTGCTGCAGTGTATGTAAGCCTGGATGTGTGCGCCTCTGTGGTTGCTTGGTCTGCTGCTAGGGGGAGCTGATAATATGTCGTTCAGGTCTCTTTCACCACATTTGGAAGGCTGCTTCTGATGGGAGAGGTCAGTTGGTGCAATTGCTGTGGTCTCTGGCCAGGTTTTTCCTTCCCTGTCCACAAACCCCAATGCTGGCAGCTGCCTGACCCAGAGAGCAAGCCCTAGAATTATGTTCTTATTAGATGACCTAAGCTGGTTTGCTAGGCCAAACCAAGTGGACGCCAACTATTTTTCAGCATCAAAGCCCCACAGATTCATGCCAGTTCCATAGAGAAAGCGGCTTTTCTCACTTTTCCCCACCTCCAAATGTGGAGCCCTCTGAGCCTGGCATGAATGTCCCTGGGCTGGGTGAGAGGTGTTGCCAGAAACCACGACATGCCACAGTGTCTCTGGGCTGGGGAGCCCCAAAATGGTGACTGCCTACACCTGGAGAGCTAGTGTTGGGGGCGACCCGTTAGGAGTTGGCAGATGCTGGTCCGGTATGTTGAATCAACAGGCCGCCTGCTGTCACCTCTGCATGTCAATCCCACAGTCTCACATCTGTTTAGCAGAGGGTACTGCTCTTTTCGTCCTGCCCTGAGTTGGCCAAATAGTCAGCAGTTTCCAATGGCAGAGCCCCCTTTTGAGTGTTCACCTCCTGTGCTCTGGTCCCGCTGACCACCAGAGGCGAGTTGTCTGTCTCCAAACTCCCTCCCTCTGGTCGCTGGAAGTAACCACTAAGACCAGTCTCTCCCCGACCCAGTGTAGTCCCAGCACAGAGCACTGGAGAGTTCAAAATGTTTCCCGCTATTGTCTCATTTCCACAGAGCCTGTCATCCCATGCCATGACTTTGCATCGACTTCAGGTGCATCACTCTCTGAGTGGGTGTGGAGGTCTGTGGGGGAGCTGGGCCTCCTCCTGTGCCTCAGATTGCATTGTGCTGGCTGGCTAGGTAGGTATGGTCCTCCCGCGTTCTGTTCCCTATTGTGTATCTCACACTCTCCAGTCTTTGAGAACATATTCCCCTGTCACCTTTTTTTTTTTTTTCCTGTGCTGCACGTCCCATACTGTTCCTCTGCAGATTCAGAATGCTGTTCTTGGCGGGGAGTGATCCAGTCATGTGTAGCCGTCTGACTTCTTGACCTCCTTCTCTCAGAGCAGTGAGCTAAGGGGCTACTACTAATTTCCCATTTTTTCATCTTCTCACAGAATTTATAACTGTACCGTATTTCAGATTCAGCTGATTTTTTTTGGATACTTGGTATATTAAAGGTATCAACCTAGCCATTTATTTATGTCCTTGTAAGTCCATTATAATACTGTTCTTCATCTAATCTTTCCCCTATTATCAGACATTTAGATACTTCTTGCTGGGAGTTAGCTACTCTCCCCGCAAAACAGGCCCCAAGGCAGGATCGTTGCAAGGGATTCGGAAATAATGGGAAATAAAGAAATAATATAGTCAGAGAAATGATTGAGACAGAGACAAAGTGCAGTTTAAATGATGGGGGAGTTAGGGGGTACCCAGCATTCCTGTGAGCTGTGAGACACCGACTGAAATCCCGCATCAGTATTTATTGTTACAGCAAATAGTTGTCTTTTGTTAGAGAATTACGTGCATAGCTCATTTTTTGAGGTTTCCAGGGGAACCTTACCTAATTCCGTCTACAAGAAAAGACCGTTACACAATTTTTCTAAGATAATCATGTTAAGCCCTAAGTTAGAAACAGATCTAGCTGAGCATACAAATTAAAGATAAAATGTATACAATGAGAACACTGAGTGTGTGTCCTACTCTAATCTACTTCTTCTAAACACCGAGACATGTAGTCAGGAGTGAAGCAGGAATAGCCTTGAAGTCTAGGATAGTTCCAGCTGCACGTTATCTGCTGGGCAGACATTTTAATGAGCTTCTCCGCCAAGGACCCAAACCGAGTTTCTGCCTTGCAAAAAACCTCAAGGTGATGGCCGGCAGCAAAGAAGGAACGTTGCTTTGCAAACGTCCTCTGACAATGCCCCCCTTGTTAGAAGCAGCTTCTGTTCTGTGAACTAACATGTCCACAGATTCCTTCAAGGCAAAGCCCTGCAAAGCCCCTGAAACTTTTCACATCTCTTAGCATATTTCCCAACAACTTCTAATTTTCTATCATTTGTAGAATCTCAGGGAATATCCCCATGTGCATAAATTAGATTTTCTGAGTTATTTCCTCAGAATAAATTTCTAAAAGTGGGGATAGTGGATCAAAGGATGCTGGGTCATATGGTTTTGATAGTTTTTTCATATTGCTTTCTGAAAGGGATATAGCAGTACAATCAGCAGTTTATAAGCATATGAATTTTACCATAACCATGCCAGCATTGGGTGTTTTGAAAATTTAATTAAACTAGTGACTTTATGTCATTTAAAGTTAGCGTTTCTGTCATTACTAGTGAAATTGAACTCTTCACTTTTTTATTTGTGTGAATTATCTGTTCATCTTCTTTTGCTACTTTATCTGTTGTGATGTTTTTCTTATAAATATGAGAAAGCTATTTATATTTTGCAAGAATATGTAATAAAGAGAACATCTTTTATATTAATGATATTCCCCTTATTAGAACACTTAGAGTTATGGTCATATGTCACTTAAGGATGGTGATATGGTCTGAGAGAAATGCCTAATTGACTTCATCGTTGTGTGAACATGATAGAGTAGTGTACTTACACAAACCTAGATAGTATATCCCACTACACACCTAGGCTATCTCCTCCGACCACCCTCTTATATGCAGTCTGTCATTGACTGAGATATCATCATGTGATGCATGACTGCATGAGAAAAAGCACCAAGGCCTCAGCAGAGAAATGGATATTCTGTTCTTAAATGTCTCCAGGGAAAAAAGTGAAAAAAAGTGATAATATTTTTGTGTCATCCCTTTTAGCCATATGCAGTTTGCCTACATAATTTGTCACAGTGAGTTTGGATTATTGATTCCTGGATGTGAACCTGAGACTATGTGAAATGAAAAAGCATTGGGCTGGGGATTTTATGTTGGATGTGATCTCAGGCATCTCACCTTTCCTCCTTTTGGAAGTGAAAATCATAATACCTATGGATACAGAGATGGTATACATGTTAGTACCATGAGTTCAACTATGAGTGCAGATGAGTTAAAGAGGCCAACATCATAGAACACCTTTTAAATATCTAAGATTATTTTCCATGTTTCTGAAAAGGAAATGTGACTTTAGTTTGTTTCTGGTTTTTAACCTCAGGTGTATAGAATTGAGTTCATCACATGCTCCTCGATGATGACTTATTATCATTGGTCCATACAAAGCTATCTGATTTATTTATTTATTTATGTAGGCCCCCCCCCTTGTCCACTCCCCCTATCACAGGCAAGCATTCCCTCATCATACATAAGCATTCTAACATGATTAATATGATATTTGTATTTGTATGTGTTGTTTAAAGCATGATGGTTTTTATGCATGAATTTTTAGTTTCTGAAACAGTGATATCTTCAGTATATCATTCCGTTTCTTGCTTTTTTCAATGTCATACTTTTTTTAGCCATCAGTGTTACTATATGTATTTCTAACCCATTGCTTCTGACCATTCCACCATATTGATCTGTCTATTCTGAAAGTCATGGACATATTCATCCTTACACGTCCTCTTACGGACCTATTGAAATTTTCTTTGGGCTCATTTTCAGGAATAGAATTGCTAAGTCATTGGGTATACATTTTTTACTTTTATTAAGTTGTGCCAGATTGCCCTTCTAAGTGGCCCCACCTGTCTATATACCCTAGGTGTAGTGGATGAGGATTCCTATGTCCCTGTATCACTACCAACACTTGCCATTTTCTAGCTTTCTAGTTTTTGCCAATCTTACAGACTTAAAACAATATTTTAATTTTCATTTTTTTATTGCTAAAGTTTTCTTCATCTATTCATGGTTGTGTGCTTGTGGGATTTCCTCTTATGTATCTTGCCTGTTCTTATTCTTCATCTACCTTTTTATTAGTGCTTTTTGTTCTTATTGTATTTTGGGAGTCCCTTGTATATTCTAGATAAATTCTTGTTAGTTTTAGACATTGCACTTATTTTCTCCCACCTGTTATTAACTTTAAAATATCTTTCCCTGTTCCTAGATCCAAGGTATTTGGGTATTCTGCATTTTTTCCTGGTAACTTTATAATTTTATCTTTTACATATAGATACATCCAAAGTCTACTTATGTATATGGTGTTAAGTAGGGATATGGTTTTATCTTTCTCTGTATACTAATGCTGTTTACCCAACTCATTTAGTAAATACTCTTATCTTTTTTCCATCAATTTGTAGTGCTATATTTATGCTGTATTAAGCTCCCATTTATGCATCAGTCTGCCTTTGAGCTCTGGTCCTCTGGTCCTTTTCCACTGGTCTATTTTTCTGTTCTTGCAACAGTGCTATAGATTTTTTTACCCCACAGCTTTGAGTATGTTTTAAAACTTAGTAGAGCAAATCTTTCCCTCTTTTATTTTCTTTCTTTCTTCTTCCTTTTTAGAGATGGGGTGTCACTCTGTTACCCTGGCTGGAATGCAGCGGCACCATCAGAGTTCACTGTAAGCTCAAACTTTTGGGCTCAAGTGATCCTCCCATCTCGGCCCCTTGGGTAGCTAGGACTACATGCATTCCACCATGGCTGGTTAATTTTATTATTATTTTTATTTTTCTGTAGAGACAGAGTCTTACTATGTTGCCTAGGCTCCTCTTTACTTTTCTTTTTTTAAAGTTGATTTAGCTGTTTGTAGGGTTTTTTTTCTGCTATTTAAATTTAGAATAAGTTAGTTAGGAAATCAACTTTGAAATGTGATTGAAATTGTATTGAATTTATAGAATAATTTGAGAGATAATTGCCATCTTTGTAATACTAAGTTGACATATCCAAGAGCATAGACATCTCTTCATTTCTTTAGATTATATTCTACATCCTTTATTAGAGTTTTAAAGTTGTTTTGCTATAAAGGTCTTGTATATCCTTGGTTAAGTTAATTTTAGGTTCTGTATAGTTTTGGTTGCCATTGTGAATGGATGTTATATTTTCTAAGTGCTCATTGCTGATATGGAAAAATGCTATTGATTTTTGTAGCTCAATCTTATGTGTTTGGTATACTTGCTGAACTCCTCTCATATTGGTTCTAATACTTTGTTGATTCTTTTGTATCATTGCTTTTCTAGCTAGATGATTATCTTCCCTATAAATGCTGCCAATTATAAGCATTTCCCTTCCAGTCCTTGCATTTCTTAATTCCGCTGCCCCTTTCCTTACACTATTAGCCAGGATATTTAAAACAGTAACAGTGATAGTTGGGGTCCAATTTATCTTGTTTGTGATTTTAAATTAATACATTTCATTTTTTTCATTATACATGATGTTCTTTATAGATTTTTTGTGTATATCTTCACCATGTTTAGGATGTTTACTTCTATTCCTAGTTCACTAATGAGTTATCATCATAAGTAGAATTGAACTGTATTAAATATTTTTTCTGTATCAATTGAGATAAAGCATAGAGTTTTTATCCTTTGAGCCATTCATGTGCTGCATTACATTGAAATTTTATGATGTTGAACTATTCTTTATTGAGATGAACAGTACTTGATCAAAATGTATTTTTTAAAACATACTATTAGATTCTATTTTATTTGAATTTTTTCTACCTACATTTCATAAGTGAAATGGGCCTAAATTTTCTTTTCTCATAATTGTCATTATTTTATTTTAGAATCAAGATTACACTAGTCTCATAAAATGGACTGAATAACCTTTATTCTTTTTTTAAGTGAGTGGAATCAATTGGATAATGTAGTAACTAACTGTTTCATGGAAGTTTGGCAGAATTCACCTATAAAATTGTTGGACCTGAGGTTTTTGGATAGGAGAAATACTTGACTACCATTGCCATTTTATTTTTTTCTTGGGATTTTTTTCATTTCATGTAAGTTTTCCAATTTATTACCATACCGTTGCTAATAACACTCTTAAAATTTAAAACGTTTTTTATTCTCCCTTTTTTATTCTATATTTCATTTGCATCTTTTTTTTAAAGATCAATTCTATTAACCTTTTCAAAGAGTCAAATTGCAGTTTGTTAATCTTTTCAGTTGGGGTGTGTGTGTGTGTGTGTGTGTGTGTGTGTGTGTGTGTTTATCTCTGTGGAGGATGATTCTTTGCTTAGTAATTTCTGTCTTTACCTTTGTCATCTTGTTGCTCTGTTGTGTTAATATTTTCATTACATAGGGTGATTAGCTAGTTTATTTTTTCAAAATATCAAGGGGGTATAAATGTTTTTTTTTTTTTTCACATGGATACCTTGTTTAATGCTTAAACTGGGGCTTTTAGTGTGCCTATCACCAGAATAGTGTTCATTGTAACTGATAGGTAAGTTTTTACCCTCACCCCTTTCTACCCGCCCCCACTTTTGGTTTCTGAAGTCCTTGACATCTCTTTGTACCCATGTGTGCCCATGATTTAACTCCTAGTTAATAGAGAGTACATGTGGTGTTTGTTTTTTGTTCCTGAGATATTTCATTTAGGATAACGGTCTCTTGTTCTATCCAAGTTGCTGAAAAAGACATTATTTTATTCCTTTTTATGTCTTAGTACTCCACCATGGTATATATGTATATATATACCACATTGTCTTTATCCACTCATGAATTGATGTACATTTCAGTTGATTCCACATTTTTGTGATTGTGAATTGTGCTGTGATAAACATTCCAGTGCAGATGTCTTTATTATAAAATGACTTCTTTTCCTTTGGGTAGATACCCAGGAGTGGGATTGCCGGATTGAATGGTAAGTCTACATTTATTTCCATACTGTTTTCCATAGAGGTTGTACTAATTTGCAGTCTCATCAACAGTGTATAAGTGTCCCTTTGTCTCTGTATCCACACCAGCATCTATTGTTTTTTGACTTTTTAGTAATGGTCATTCTGAGAAGGGTAAGGTCGTATCTCATTGTGGTTTTAATTTGCATTTCCATGATAATTACTGATATTGAGTATTGTTTCATATGTTTGTTGGCCATTTGTCTATCTTCTTTTGAAAAACTTCTGTTTGTGTCTTTTGCCCACCTTTTTTTTTGCATTTTTTCCAGCTTTATTAAAGAATAATAGATAAAGAAAAGTGCATATATTTAAGGTATACAACATGATGTTTTCATATACATATACATTGTGACATAATTATTACAATCAAGCTAACTAACTTATTGATCACTTCACATAATTACCTTTGTGTGGGTGTGGTGAGAATACTTAGAATCTACTCTCTTAGTAAATTTAAAGTACATAACACATTATTATTAACTATAATCACCATGCTATGTATTAGGTCTCCAGAACTTATTTTTCTTACAACTGAAAGTTTATACTCTTTGACAAATATCTTCCCATCAATTAATGCATCTTATTAATTGATGCATAATTACATGTTTAAAGATTCATAATTAATGCATTTTGTCATGTTAGTGTATATATATACACATATATATTTTTTTATTTCAGTGTACTATGAGGGTACAAACATTATGGTTACATTTTATGTCTTTGCCTCACCCAAGCGAGCGTTAGAGGCATGCCCTTTCCCTCTACAATGCTCCCCGTGTCCTTTAGTTGCGGGTTTACCCCCCACCCATCCCCCAATCCCTGGAGAGTATTACTGCTATGTGAGCACCCTAGTGTTCAACAGTTAGTACCAATTTGATGTTGAGTACAAGTGGAGCCCATTCTTCCGATCTTGCGATACCTCACTTCGGATATTGGGCCCAAGCTCTATCTAGGAAAATATAAGAGGTGCTAGATCACTGTCGTTTCTTATAATTGAGTAATATTCCATTGTATACATATACCAAATTTTAATAATCCACTCATGAATTGATGGGCATTTGGGTTGTTTCCACATCCTTGTGATAGTGAATTGTGTTGCCATAAACATTTGGGTGCAGATGTCTTTATTATAGAATGCCTTTTGCTCTCTTGGGTAGATGCCTAATAGTGCTATTGCTGGATCGAACAATATTTCTATTTTTAGCTCTTTGAGGTATCTCCAAATTCTTTTCCACAGAGGTTGAACTAATTTGCAAACCCACCAACAGTGTAAGAGTGTTCATGTCTCTCCACATTCTCGCCAGCATTTGTTATTTTGGGATTTTTTGATAGAGGCCAATCTCACTGGGGTTAGGTGATATCTCATTGTAGTTTTGATTTGCATTTCCCTAATGATTAGAGATGTTGAGCATTTTTTATATGTTTGCTAGCCATTATCCTGTCTTCTTTTGAAAAGTTTCTGTTCATTTCCTTTGCCAATTTGTCGATGGGGTTGTTTGATTTTTTTCTTGGATTCCTAGCCTAGGCCGATATCTGAAAGGGTCTTCCCAACATCTTCTTTTAGAATTCTTAAGGTTTCATGCCTTAAGTTAAAGTCTGTTATCCATCTTGAATTGATTTTGGTGAGAGGTGAGAGGTGGGGATCCAGTTTTATTCTTCTGCATGTAGCTGTCCAGTTTTCCCAGCATCATTTATTGAAAAGACATTCTTTTCCCTAGTGTATATTTTTGTCAGCTTTGTCAAAGATTAGATTACCATATACGGATGGTTTCATCTCTGGATTTTCAGTCCTGTTCCAGAGGTCAATGTCTCTGTTCTTGTGCCAGTACAATGCTGTTTTAGTTATCATAGTCTGAGTAGTACAGATTGAAGTCTGGTAGACTGATACTTCCCAGTTTATTCTTTTTACTTAAGATTGCTTTGACTATATGAGGTCTTTTATGGTTCCATACAAAGCATAGAATTATTTTTTCCAGATCTGTGAAGATGATGATGGGATTTTGATAGGGATTGCATTAAATCTGTAGATGACTTTAGGTAGTGTGGACATTTTAACGATATTGATTCTACTAATCCATGAGCAAGGTAGGTTTTTCCATCTGTTTACATCTTCTACAATTTCTTCTTTTAGTGTTTTGTAGTTCTCCCTGCATAAGTCTCTCACATCTTTTGTTAAATATATTCCTAGATATTTAATTTTCTTTGAGGCTATTGTAAAAGGTATTGTGTTTTTCATTTGAATTTTGGCTTGACTGTTATTGGCGTATATGAATGCCACAGATTTGTGTGTATTGATTTTGTATCCTGAGACTTTGCTGAATTCATTTATCAATTCTAGGAGTCTCTTGGATGAATCCTTGGGGTTTTCAAGATATAATGTCATATCATTGGCAAAGAGCGTGAGTTTGATCTCATCTGTCCCCATTTGGACACCCTTAATACCCCTCTCTTGCCTAATTGTTGTGGCGAGGATTTCGAGCACTATGTTGAATAGAAGTGGAGATAGAGGGCAGCCTTGTCTATTTCCGGTTATAAGTGGGAATGGTTTCAATTTTTCCCCATTCAATGTGATATTCGCAGTGGGTTTGTCATAAATGGACTTGATAATTTTAAGGAATGAGCCGTCTGTGCCTATTTTGATGAGAGTTTTTATCATAAAGGTGTGTTGGACTTTGTCAAATGCTTTTTCTGCATCTGTTGAGAGAATCATATGATCTTTGTTCTTGCTTTTATTTATGTGGCGAATTGCATTTATAGATTTGCATATGTTAAGCCAGCCTTGCATTCCTGGAATAAAGCCCACCTGGTTATGGTGAATTATTTTTTTGATATGCTACTGAATTCTATTTGCTAAAATTTTGTTGAGGATTTTTGCATCTATATTCATAAGGGATGTTGATCTGAAGTTTTCTTTTTTTGTTTTGTTCTTTCCTCGCTTTGGTATCAAGGCGATATTGGCTTTGTAGAATGAGTTAGGAAGGATACCGTCTTTCGCAATATTGTGGAATAATTTCTGTAGTATAGGTATGAGTTCTTCTTTGAATGTTCGGTAAAACTCTGAAGTGTAGCCATCTGGTCCGGGACTTTTACGTTTTGGGAGGTTTTTAATTGCCGCTCCAATTTCCGAGCTTCAGTTTGGTCTATTCAGATATTCTGTTACCTCCTGGGTAAACGTAGGGAGGTTGTATGTTTCCAGAAATTTGTCCATTTCCTTCTCGTTTTGTAGTTTTTGGGAATATGTGTTTTTATAGTAATCAAAAATAATGCGTTGTGTTTCTGTGGTGTCTGTTGTGACTTCTCGTTTTTCATTTTTGATTGAGTTTATTAGAGACCTTTCCCTTTGTATTCTAGTCAATCTAGCAAGAGGGGTGTCAATTTTGTTTAACTTTTTGAAAAACCAGCTTTTGGTTTTGTTGATCCTCTGTATAGTTCGCTTTTTCTCAATTTCGTTTAGTTCTGCTTTGATCTTAGTAATTTTTTTCTTCTACTAGGATTGGGATTGGTTTGCACTTCCTTTTCCAATTCCTTGATTCTGTTTATTAGGTTGTCGATTTCTAAACTTTCTGTTTTTTGGATGTGAGCATTTATTGCTATTAGTTTTCCTCTCAGCTATGCCTTTTCTGTATCCCACAGGTTTTGATAACTTGTTTCTCTATTATCATTTAGTTTGAAGAAGTTCTTGATTTCCCTCTGTTTTTCCTCCTTCACCCAATAGTTAGTCAACAATAGATTGTTTAATTTCCATGACTTTGTGAGGTGGCAAGTATTTCTGTTGGAATTGAACTCTAATTTTGTACCACTGTGGTCCGAGAAAGTACACGGTATAATTTCTCTTTTTCTGAATTTGTTGAGGTCTGATTTGTGGCCTAGTATGTGATCAATTTTGGAGAAAGTTCCATGGGCTGATGAGAAGAATGTAAATTTGGCTTTATTTGGGTGGAATGTTCTGTAGAGATCTGTCAGAGCCTTTTGTCCTAGAACTCTATTTAGGTCCATTATTTGTTTACTTATTTTCTGTTTGGAAGATCTGTCCTGTTTATTCAGTGGAGTGTTGAAGTCCCCTGTTACTATGGTATTATCGTTTATCATGCTATTTAGATCAGACAAGATTTGCTTTATGTAACTGGGTGCTCATGCATTGGGTGCATAGATACTAAGAATTGTTAACTCTTCTTGTTGGATCTTCCCTTTCACCATTATATAGTGGCCATCTTTGTCCTTTTTTTACTTTTGCTATTTTAAAGCTTATGTTATCTGAAACTAGTATAGCTACCCCTGCTTTCTTTTGACTTCCATTTGCCTGGATGATAGTTTTCCATCCCTTGACCTTTAGTCTGAAGGCATCTTTGTGGATTAGATGTGTTTCCTGTAGACAGCAGATACTAGGCTTATGGATTTTTATCCACTCTGCCAGTCTGTGTCTCTTCAGAGGCCATTTCAGGCCATTCACATTTATTAAGAGGATTGAGATTTGTGGTAGATTTCCATTCATATTTTTGGGTGAAATCCTGTTGTTTTGTTTTGCTCCTTGAGCCATCATCAAGTCCACATTCTAGGGTTTAACTCTTGAATGATTTTACTTTGAAGAGTGTCTATTATGCTGTTCGGTGTGTAATGCAGGTCAGAGTACTTCCTGTAGGGCTGGTCTGGTCTTTTCAAAATCCATCAGTGATTGCCTGTCTGGGAAGGACTTTATTACTCTCTCATAGATGAAACTTAATTTTTCTGGATAAAGAATTCTGGGTTGGGTATTATTCTGTTTTAGTAGATTAAGGATAGGGACCCAGTTCCTTCTGGCTTGTAAGGTTTCAGTTGAGAAATCAACAGTTGGTCTTATCGGCTTTCCTTTATAGTTTATTTGTTGCTTTCATCTCACTGCTGGAAGAATTGCTTCTTTCGTGTTTACTTTAGTCAGTCTAATAACTACATGACATGGTGGTTGCCTTTTCACATCGAGTCTCCCAGGAGTTCTGTGTGCTTCTTGTATCTGGATATCAAGATTTCTGGTGAGGCCTGGCATATTTTCCTTCAGTATTCCATGAAATAAGTTTTCCAGCCCTTGCACATCTTCTTCTTCTCCCGCTGGAAGACCTATGATCCTAAGATTCGGTTTCTTTACATAATCCCACGTCTCTTGTAAATTTTGGTCTTGTCTCTTGTTTCTGAGTTCTTTTTCTTCATCTGATTTGTTTAGCATGTAGACATTATCTTCAAGCTCTGAGATTCTTTCCTCTGCATGATCCATTCTATTCTTGAGCCTTTTCACTGTGTTTTGAAGTTCCTTGTTTTCCTCCTTCATTGACAAGATTTCTGTTTGTTTTTTCCGTAGTATTTCAATTTCTTTGGAGAATTTTTCATTCATTTCCTGGATTGTCTTGTGGTTTCTTTATGTTGGGATTCTATTTTCTCTTCAATTCCATTGTGTTTCCTTACAATCCATAATCGGAATTCTTCCTCTGTCAATTTAATCATATCATGTATGTTGGTATCAATTGATGGAGATCGAATATTTTCTTTTGGAGGTGACTTTTCTCTCTGATCTTTCATGTTTCCTGTGTTCTTTCACTGATTCTTTCTCATCAGGCTACTTTGTCAAGGACTGGAGGTGCTGGGATTGGTTTATAGACTTAATTTTGGGACTCCAAAGGGACGTTCCTTGGCAGAGCTGAGGACATGTGCTCTGGTCCTGTGTTGTCTTAGTGGAGTTTTAGCCTGTTGGGTTATCTCTGGCCTGTTGTCTTCACCTTCTGCTTATGGAGATTAGTGAGTTTCTTTCCCTTTCTTAGATTCCCAGGAGTTGGATCACTTTTGCGTGTGTGACGCCACTATCGACCACTTGGTTGAGGTGGAAGGCACTGTGTTGAGCTATGAGGTTACTCTCTCTTTTGTTACTTGTATTTTGCTTGAAGGAGTCAGTTATCAAGGTATTCCAGTAGCTTTGTATTGAGCTCTAAACCCCCAAATGGGACATACAAGTGCCTCAGTCTTTGGGGAATGTCATGACACTCCCAAGGGTTACTTGAGCCCTGTTACCACTTTAGATGAGGTGAGAAGAGCAACAGGAATCGGCGTGCCTAAGAGAGTATACTTCATAGGTCGCTTGATCTGCAGCTAGGAGAGAGCTGCTAATGTGTTATTCAGGGTTCTTTAGGCACTCTCGCAGATCAGCTCCTGATGGGTGTGTCAATTGGTGCAATTGCTAAGGACTCTGGTTTAGATTTTCCTTCCCAGACCACAAGCCCCTAAGATGACAACAGCCTGGGCATCAAGGGCAAGCTTTTGTATTATGGTCTTATCAGATGACCAAAACCAATCAGCTGTATCAAGTCAACAGACTGTCCCCTTTTGCGTAGATCCAAGGTCACACAGATTCAAGCTAGTCCTATGGGGAAAGCATTTGTTTTTTCCTTTCTCCTTTCCTTCAAGGGCAGAGTCTGTCCTGGAGGGCTGTGGGAGGGGCGTTGGCTGAGACTGCTGCAAGATCCGGCCCAGAAAATGTCTTCTCTCGTTTCTCTCCTCCTCCGAGGGCGGGTTTTGCCCTGTCAGAGGGGGAGATAACCCACCAGACTGGGGGAAGGGCACTTCCTGAGGCTACCAGGCGTCTCAGCTCAGGAAGTGGCTATCCTTGTTATTCCACCCCTTCAAGGGCAGGGTTTGTCTAGTTGGTAGGAAGTGTACATTTCAGGGCTGCTGGAGAAGCCCTGCCTAAGGCCACTGAGGGACCCAGACCAGAAAGCAGCCTGCCCTGCTACTCCTGTGGTGGTTTACAAATGATGGCTTATTCTTGATAAGTAAAGTTTAAATCATAGTTATATAGTCAGATAAAAGGATGGCTTAATTAAATTGCCTGATTAATGGTTGCCTTCTGCTTCTGTGAATTCGCTTGCTTAAAATTGTAATCGGTTTTC
>RJWJ010001778.1:88750-118515 GCA_004363605.1 Indri indri
CTCTGTATCACTGTAACCCTGACTTCACTGCCCGCCTTTGTTCCCTGGACACCTGCTTTATATCGCGTAGCCTCCCCAAAAGATGCTCAAGGCCTAATTGCCTCAAGAATGCAACTCCCGAGTAATATGCAGCTGGAAAATTGTCCTTTGTTTAATCTGTAACTTAGAATATGCTGTACTTCAAGGTTAGGCGCCAGAGCTTTTTGTTTCTTTTGCTCTATGTCATGTAGCCTCCCTAAAAATAGTATAAAAACTCTGTGGAAGCTAGAGGCCTTTGCCATCCTCTCGTACTGCTTTTACGCGGGCGGGGGTGGTCGCTGGCCAGCTAATAAAGACTCAGAATTTGGCTCAATTCGGCCTAAGTGGTCTTTCCTCACACTCCGGACTACAACACTCCTCCCCTACATATGTGGGGTCAGTCCCTTTGGTATGCAATACCAGTGGCCTGATCAAAGCCAAGGGCCGTCTGCCACCCCTGCAGGTCACAGCCCAGAGAACAGCTTCCCTTGCTCCTCCGCACTTCCAAGGGTGGGGGACTGTTTCTTTGGAAGGAGGCGCAGGCTGCCAAGTCACAGTGAAGAGGCGGCAGCGGGTCCCAGCTGGGAAAACAGCCTCCTTCACTCACTATTCGGCCCTTCCCATTGTGGAGTCTGTCCGTTTGGCAGGTGGCACCAGTTACCAAGTCGCAGCAAAGAGGTAACTGCGTGTCTCAGCTTGAAGCCTACTTAGTTACTACATGCTCTAAGGGGTGCGAGCTGTCTCTTTGGTGCAAAATAGCCCAGCTGTGGAGATGCAACAAACAGGCAGCCATGGTCGTGGGTTTCAGAGATACACACACACACACACACACACACACACACACACACACACACACAAAAGAGTAAAAAGGAAAAAGAGAAAAGAAAGAAGAAAATAAAAAGACAAAAAAGGAAAAAGAAAAGAGAAAAAAGAAAAAAGGAAAAAGAAAGAAAAGAAAACAAAAAAGGAAAAAGAAACAAAAAAAGAAAAAAAGAGAAGAAAAAGGAGGAAGGAAAAAAAAGAGAGAGAGAGAAAAGCGACCCCTTTTATTACTCCACCCAGGGGTAGAGACAGTCCCTTTGGCACGAGGCGTGGGGGGGGGAGTCACCTGGGAGTGGGGTTGGTTGTGTTGTTCTAGGTCACAGCTCGAGAAGTGGCCTCCTTTAGTACACTGTCTTTTTGGTGCACAGTGCCGGTGCCTGGATGGAATGGGGCCGCCCGAGACTGCCTGGCAACTCAGCCAAGAAATCGATCTCTCTCCCTTTTCTGCCCTTTCAAAGGTGGAGCTTGAGTCGCTGGCTCGGACAGACTGTCTACAGGGTTGGGAGAGAAAGTGGCTTCTCTCGTTACTCTCCTCCTCGAAGGGCGTGATCAGCTCTGCCAGGCAGAGGCAGAGGCGATGACTCAGACCATTGCCTGGGCAACAGGCCCTGGTAATTTTAGGCTATGGACTCCCAAAATGGTGGCTGCCCACCCTCTGAGAGTCAGCACTGGGAGGTGACTGCACGGGCGGGTATCGGGAGCTGGGTTTGTCACCGCTGTTTCTAAGAGCCACCTGCTGAGCCCACTGCTTCCCTAACACACTGACTCTTGACTGATCAGTAGGAGGGATCTGTGCTCTGTCCCACTGTGCACCCGCCAAATCTTTGGTGATTTCTGAGGGCAGAGCCTCCTTTATGGTGTTCACCTCCCCCGATCTGGTCCTGGCGGTCTCCTGAGGCGAGAAGCCTGTCTCCAAGCTCTCTCCTGTGGGATTGGGAAGTGTCTGAACCCGGAAGTGTCTACTCGGAACAGTCCCTCCCCACCCGAAGCAGACCTAGCACCGCGCACAGGAGAGTTCAAAATGTTTCCCACTCCTGTCTCCACTCGCCACCGCCTGTCGGCTCCTGCTACCACTTCACACTGACTTCAGGCGCTTCCCTGCCTGCATGGGTGTGGGGGTCGGTGGAGGAAGAGTCGTCCTCCCATGGGTCAGATCACACTGCCCCGGCCAGCCCGCCGACAGGTGCAGCCATCCCACGCTCCACTCCCCACTGTATATCCCGCACTCTCGGGATTTTGCGGTCGATTCTCTGGTTCACCTTTTTTTTCCACAGCGTCGCTTATCCCTCGCTGCTTCTCTGCAGATTCATGAAGCTGATCCTGTGAGAGAGCGCTTCACTTGCATGTGGCTGTCTGCATTCTTCACCTTCTACTCTGGGAGCAGAGAGCAAGGAGGACACCCCTAATCTGCCATTTTTTCCAGCCTTGCCCACCTTTTGATGGGGGTGGTTTGTGTTTTTCTTGCTGATTTGTTTGAGTTCTTTGTAGATTCTGGATATTAGTGCCTTATTGGATGTATAGTTTGCGAATATTTTCTCCCATTCTGTAGGTTGTTTGTTTTACTCTATAGGTTGATCATTTCCTTTGCTGTGAAGAAGCTTTTTAATTAATTCCCATTTCTTTATTTTTGTTGTTGGTATATTTGCCTTTGGGATCTTAGTCATAAATTCTTTGCCTAGGCCAATGTCCAGAAGAGTTTTTTCTGCATTTTCTTTTAGAATTTTTATGGTTTCATGGCTTGCCTTTAAATCTTTTAGCCATCTTGAATTAATTTTTGTATATGGCGAGAGATAGGGGTTCTGTTTCATTCTTCTGCATGTGGCTATCCAGTTTTCCCAGCACCATTTATTGAAAAGGGCTTCCTTTTCCCAGTATATGTTGTTGTCTGCTTTGTCAAAGATCAGTTGGTTGTAGGTAGATGGTTTTATTTCTGGTTTCTCTATTCCGTGCCATAGTTCTGTGTCTCTGCTTTGATAACGGTACCATGCTTTGTTGGTTACTATAGCCTTGTAGTATAATTCGAAATCAGATAATGTGATACCTCCAGATTTGTTCTTTTTTGTTTAAGACTTCTTTGACTAGGATCTTTTTGGGTTTCAAATGAGGCATAGAATTATTTTTTTCTAGATCTGTGAAATATGATGTTGGGATTTTGATGGGGATTGCATTGAATGTGTAAATCACTTTTGGCAGTATGGACATTTTAACAATGTTGATTCTTTCAGTCCATGAGCATGGAATATTTTATGAGCATGGGATGTTTTTCCATTTTTTTGTGTCATCTATGATTACTTTCATAAGTGTTTTGTAGTTCTCCTTGTAGAGATCTTTCACCTCCTTGGCTAAGTGTATTCTGAGGTATTCTATTTTCTTTGCAGCTATTGTTAATGGGATTGAGTCCTTGATTTGACTCTCAGCTTGACTGTTAGTATATAGAATTGCTACTGATTTGTATACATTGATTTTGTTACCTGAGACTTTACTAAATTTATTTATCAATTCTAAGAGTCTTTTGGTGGACTCCTTAGGGTTTTCTAGATACAAGATCATATTGTTGGCACACAGGGATAATTTGACCTCCTCTTCCCTTATATGGATACCCTTTATTTCTTTGTCTTGCCTGATTCCTCTGGCTAGGACTTACAGTACTACGTTGAATAGAAGTGTTGAAGTGGGCACCCTGGTCTTGTTCTAGTTCTTTAGGTGAATGCTTTTGACCTTTGTCCATTCAGAATGACGTTGGCTTTGGGTTTGTCATATATGGCTTTTATTAACTTAATTTCGAGGTGTGTTCCTTCTATGCCTAGTTTGTTGAGGGTTTTCATCATGAAAGGGTGCTGGATTTATTGAATGCTTTTTCTGCATCTATTGAGATGATCATATGGTCTTTGCTTTTGCTTTTGTTTATGTTATGAATCATGTTTATTGATTTTCATAGATTAATAAACCATTCTTGCATCCCTGGGATGAAACTCACTTGATCATGGTGAATTATCTTTTTGATGTGCTTTTGAATAAGGTTCGCTAGTATTTTCTTGAGAATTTTTGCATCTATGTTCATAAGTGATACTGGTCTGCAGTTTTCTTTTTATGTTGTGTCCTTTCCTGACATTGATATCAAGGTGATACTGGCTTTGTAGAATGAGTTAGGGAGGGTTCCCTCCCTCTCGATGTTATGGACCAGTTTCAGTAGAATGGGGGCTAATTCTTCTTCGTAGGTCTGGTAGAATTTGGCTGTGAATCTCTGTGGTCTGGACTTTTTTTTTTTTTTGGTAGTTTTTTTTTTTTTTATTACTGCTGCAGTCTCTGTGCTTGTTATTGGTCTACTTGGGATTTCTGTTTCTCCCTTATTCAGTCTTAGGAGGTTGTGTGTTTCTTGAAATTTATCCATTTCCTCTAGGTTTTCTAGTTGGTGTGCAAAGAGGTTTTTGTGGTATTCATGGATCATATTAATATTTTACAGTTCTATAATTTCAGTTTTAATGTCTCCTTTTTCATTTCTGATTGAGCTTATTTGATTAATTTCTGGTTAATCTGGCTAGTGGTTTGTCAATTTAGTTTATCTTTTCAAAGAACTACCTTTTTGTTTTGTTGATCCTTTGTATTTTTTTTTAGCTTGCATTTCATTTATTTCTGCTCTGAGCTTTGTTATTTCTTTTCTTCTGCTGGCTTTGGTTTGGTTCCTTCTTTTTGTAGTTCCTTGATATGTGACATTAAATTGTTAATTTGTGATCTTTCTGTATTTTTGATGTGGGCATTTAAGGCTATTAACTTTCTCTTTAGGACTAGTTTTTCTGTATCTCATAGATTTTGAAAGCTTGTGTCACCTTTGTCATTCAGTTCGAGGGATCTTTCGATTTCCATCTTAATTTTATTATTGACCCAAGGATCGTTTAGCAGCAGGTTGTTTAATTTCCATGGCTTTGTGTAGATTCGAGTGTTTCTCTTGGAATTGATTTCTAGTTTTATTCTATTGTTGTGTGAGAAGATACATGGTATGATTATAACTTTTCTGAATTTGCTGAGACTTGTTTTGTGACATAAGATATGATCAATTTTGGAATATGTCCCATGTGCTGAAGAGAAATGTGTGTGTGTGTGTGTGTGTATATATATATACACACACACACACACACACACATATATGTTCTGTATGAATGTTCTATAAATGTCTGTTAGGTCCATTTGTTCTAGAGTCCCATTTAAGTCCAATATTTCTTAATTGATTTTCTGCTTCAGTGATTTGTCCAGCTCTATCAGGAGGGTGTTGAAGTCCTCAGCAATTATGATGCTACTGTTTATTTCTTTGCTTACATCTAGTAGAATTTGCTTTATGAATCTGGGAGCTCCTGTGTTAGGTGTGTATATGTTTAGGATTGTTATGTCTTCTTGTTGAATTTCTCCCTTTACCATTATATAATGACGATGTTTTTTGTTTTTTTTTAACGATTGTTAATTTGAAGTCTATTTATCTCATATGAGAATGGCTATACCTGCTTGATTTGGGTTTCAATTTGTGTGGAATATTTTTTTTCATCCCTTTACCTTAATTCTGTGCAAGTCCGTGCCAGTTAGATGTTTTTTTTTTGGAAACGGCATATAGTGGAGTTGTGTTTTTCATCCTTTCAGCCAGTCTGTGTCTTTTAAGTGGGGCATTAAGACTATTTATGTTCAGTGTTAGTATTGATATTTGAGATACTGTTATGTTCATCATGTTGTATGATACCATTTTTTCCCCTCTTGTGCTGTTGTTTTGTAAGAGCTGTGAGCTTTAACTTTTGGGTGTTTTACACTCGTGGGTATCTATTGTGCTGTTGCATGTATAATGCAGTTCTGAATATTTCCTGTAGGGCAGGTCTAGTAGTGAGAAATTCCCTTAGTGTTTGCTTGTCTGGAAAAGTCTTTATTTCTCCATCATTTATGAAACTTCGTTTTACAGGGTACAAAATTCTTGACTGGCAGTTTTCTTTAAGAAGACTGAAAATGGGGCCCCAATCCCTTTTGGCTTGTAATGTCTCTGCTGAGAAGTCTGCTATTAACCTTATAGGTTTTCCTTGGTGGGTTAGTTGTTGTTAATACTTTTGTCTTGCAGCTAGTAGAATTTTCTCTTTCGTTTTGACTTTGGCCAAGTTGATGACTGTGTTTCTTGTAGATGTTCTCTTTGCTGTGAATCTTCCTAGTATTTGATGACCATCTTGTATCTGGATATCTGAATCTCTGGTGATACCAGGGGAGTTTTCCTCACTAATTCCCTTGAATAGGTTTTCCATGTGTTTTGCTTTTTCTTTTTCTTCTTTTCCCTCATGGATACTTATAATTCGTATATTGATTTACCTCACATAGTCCCATATTTCTCTGAGTATTTTATTCCTCTTTGTTCTTTTTTCTGTATCTTTGACTGACTGTGTCAGTTTGAGAGCTTTATCCAAGCTCTGAGGTACTTTGTTCTGCTTGGTCTAGCCTGTTGTTTACTCTATCTGCTGTATTTTGAAATTCCCTAAATGTCTCTTTCATTTCTTTAAGTTTTGTTATATCCTTTCTTATGTTGTTTAGCTCTTTAGTGACTTTTTCAGTTTTTTTCACTGATGACCTGAAATATTTTTTGACTTCTTTTTGTTTGTTTTCAACTTTCTCTTCAATCCCATTCATCTTGTTTGCCATCCATATTCTGAATTACATTTCTGACATTGTGACAATTTCCTTTGGATTGGGGTCTATTCCTGTAGATCCATGTGATACCTTGGGGGTGTAGAATTCACTTGTTTTTTTCATGTTGCCAGAGTTCTTTTGCTGGTTTCTTCTCACATGATACTTCTTTTCTCAGCTCAGGGCAGATAGGTTTGCAGCACACTTGTTCTTCTTTCTTGGGAACTCTCCTACTTAGTGAGAAGAGGGAGAGTTCCCTTGATGGGGCATTTGTGTCCTACTGGAAGAGTGACCTGCAGGAGAGGGACACATGAACTGAGAGTCTGTAGTGCAGCTGTTCTGCATTGTCCTATTCCCTTGTGGTTGTTAGAGTCCATGCCAGTAGTGGATGATGTTCGTGGAGAGTGGTGGATTGGTCCCCAGGCTACTGTTGGAAGCTCAGGTGGGGAGCTGGGTGAGTCCCTCTCTGTGGAGGCTGGTGTTGTGAGAGATTATTCTGCCTGGGTCTCTCCATGGTGGTGACAATGGCAGCTGGGCAAAGCTATCTGGGTAGTGGTCGTTGGTGTCAGGGTTATGGGCTTTCACTCCTATTGGGTCCAGATGCAATGGAGACTTGAGGCCAGGGGGTCCTTGCTGGAGCATTGGACCACAGGGGTGGGCATGAGTTCTGGCTGCAGTGCAGGAGCCCATGGGGTAGAACTGCAGGGCCCAGCAGCAGCTGGGAGTCTGCGATGTGGGGCCAGGCTGCAGCATGGGAACTATGAGGGCAGAGCTGTGGGGCTGGGTGGCAGCATGGTGGTCATGGGGGCAGGGCCACAATGCCATGCTGCTGTGTGACTGAGGCTCTCTCCCTGCCTAGGTCCCACAGAGGCGGTACTGAAGGGCTTCCATGGTGACATCTGCTGTGCCTGTTCTGCTCAAATCCCCCATGGGAAGGACTGCTTCTTGGCTCCCAGTCATGGGTACATGGCAGCATCTGCTCTCCCTGCTCCCTCCCCAGCCAAGCAAGGGTAATGCAGAGGTGGCTGTGGCAAAGTTGAGCCTTGTGTAGACCTGAGAGCTCAGAATGGCATTAGTTGCAGTGTCCTAGGAATGGAAGCCACGGGGTTCCTGCTGTGCTTGCTCTCTGGTGCATTGTAGCTGCACAGACTCCAAGTAGCTTCCCAATTAGTCAGGAGGACTGTGGTGGGGGAAACCCCTACACAGCTCAGGCCGCAGTATCCGTGGGGAGAGTGTGGAGCCCCAGGTCTCTCTCCTCTTGTTCTTCCCCACGTTTGGATGCCTTCTGCAGGTACCTTCCAGTCTTGCCAAGTGAATCACCTCATCACCTTCTCCTTTACTCTGAATGTCCCCCATCACATCTCTGATGATTCACAATGCTCTCGCCAAGAGGGCCCATCTGTAGGTGAGCATCCACCTGCAACTTTTGATCCTCTCCTTGAGATTGGCATGTGTGGGCTACTTCTATTCTGCTATCTTGGCTCCTCCTCTGAAGCTCTTAACTAGTTTATTTTTAACTTTTCTCATTTATCATCTCATGACAAATGTACTTAAAGCTATGCATTTCCTTGTTAGTTCTTTAACTGTGTCCCACAAGTTTTCATTTGTTGTGTTTTTATTATCATTCATTTTTAAATATTTCTTAATTTCCTTTATGATTTCATTTTAACCCAGGGTTAATTTGGTAATATTCTATTTCGTTGCCAAATGTATGCTAATATTGGTTGTTTTTTTGTTATTAATTTCTAATTTCATTGCATTGTGGTTGGGGAACATAGTTTGTGTGGTATTGGGCCTTTGGGATTTATTGAGGCTTTCTTTACAACTGTAGTCATACTCTTTTTGGAAATGTTCTTTTTGTTGTCTTGAATGATTCAGTACTCTATTTGTTGGATGTAGATTTCTGCTTTGTATATCTAATAGCTTGAGCTTTTTAGTTGTACTGTGTTCCATATCTTTGCTTGATTTTTTTTTTGTCTACTTGACCTGTCAGTTCCTAAGAAGACTGTTAAAATATCCAAGTGCACTTGTTCTTTTCCTCTCTCCAGTTCTGCTAGTTGCTGGATATAATTTGAAACTGTATTATAAGAGACATATATATTTATGATGGATATATCTTCTTGTCCTATTCTTTGTCATGTAAATTATATTTTGTCAGATATTGAGAATATTACCCCACCTTTATTTTGTTTCATATTTACCTAGTATTTATTTTTCAATCATATTATTTTCAACTTGTTTTTGTCTCTAAAGTATCTCTCTTCTAGCCTGAATATTGTTAAATCTTTTGTTTTAATCCAGAGTGTAAGTCTGCCTTTTAATTGGTAAGTTTAATTCATGTTTAATGCATGCTTTTAATTGATAAGTTTAACTCATGTACATTTATTGCAGTTACTGTTATATTGGGACTTATTTCTGGCATTTCATTTTATACTTTCCATTTACGGTACTCTTTTTGTTTTTTGTTTTTCTCCTTTCCTGTTTTATTTTATTCTTGCCCTATAACTTAAGATCTATTCTCATGTTATTTCCCCTTATTGATTTTTTTTACACATACAATAACTTCACCTTCCCTCCAACAAGATAAGTTCTGCAGCAGACTCCTAGGTTCTGTATATTTTCCACTCACACCACCCCATCACGTAAACATTGTCTAGAATTTTGATCCTTCCTAGAATACATGTTTCCTTTTCACTTTACGGTTTTTCCAGGGCTGATTTCAGAAAAGTAAATAGAGATCATACTAGTTTGCCATCATGGCAGAAAGTGGAAAGCCCCAAAGAAGTTTTATAGCAAATTAACAGCATTTATCTTGCTTTGAATTGTCCCACTTTAATCACAGGTGGTGACTTGATAACATAATCAATATTTCTTTTCCCCAAATAACAGGTAGAAAATGTGAAATTACTGGATCGTTATGTGGGTAAGAAACCAGCTAATGGGATTCTGTATCTTACTGCAACTCACCTGATCTATGTGGAGGCTTCTGGTGCAGTCCGGAAAGAAACATGGGTATGTTCATAAGAAGAAATATCAAAGCATCTTAAAGAGTTATGCATACATGCTTTCTATATGGTATTTTCTTGAAATTTAAAATATCATTATTAAATTGCTGTCAAATGTTTTCTTCAAAGAGCTTATTCTAGGAGTCTTTTGATGGTCTAAATTGTATGACTCCTCTTCCCTCAAGTTATTGGCTGTAGTCATCTTACTCATTTTAGTCTCCATGGGAATGTTCCTGGGGTTTAGCTCAATTATTTTTGGGTAGAGTAGTCTCTGCTCATTTTCTCAACTTAGTCTGTAAGCTTCCTGAAGTAATTTAAAGCCTTGCTACCCATAAAATGTAGTCTACGACCAGCAGCATCTGTATCGTCTGGTAACTTGTTAAAAGTGCAGAAGCTCAAGTCTAAGATTTGCATTTTCTAAAAAGTGCTTAGGTGATGCCGATGCTGAAGGCTCATGGACTACATTTTGACCAGTACTGATTTAGACCATCTTTCTGTCCTAAGACAGGATTTCACCGGGATGTGTATGTGTGTGTGTTTTACTTGTTACATTTTTGAACAATGTTTTCTAATTACTTCAGCACCCCTAACAATACTTTATGCCTTCCCTATCCTAAAGCAGCATCATAGTTTAATCTTAACTTAATCATGAGCCGGATTTATACTTAGACCTCTTTATTTATAACAAGTAGAACATGCTTCATATATATGGCATAGCATAGTTGATTGAGATCACAGGCTTTAGAGCTGGTGTGCTTAGGTTGAAATCCTAGTTCAACATTTACTACCTTTGTAACCGTGGGCAAGTTATTTAACTTCTCTGTGTCTGAGTTGTATCATCTGTAAAATAGGGATAATAACAATACCTTGAATTATTTTAAACAAGGTGTGAGAATTACAAAGTTAATGTTTATAAGTGCTTAAAACAGTACCGGGGGCATGGAGAATACTATTATATACATATAAAGTAAATTAAACTGAATATGCATATGAAAGAAGTTTTTTAACACTTCCTTTTAAAAATCCCTTGAGCTTTCTCCATGTGAGATTGTCTTTTGTTTCCTTTATTGTGATGAAAGAAATGCCAAAAGAGGAATCAGGAGAGCTGGCCTAGGCTCAGCTCTGATGCTAACTTGCTATGCGACCTTGGGCAAGTGATTCTCCCTCTCTGGGTATGTCTCCTCAAAATGAGGTGGTTAGATTGTATAATTAGTAAGGACTCTTCTAGTTCTAATGGTTTAGGAACCAGTTCGTTGGTACTGTACCATGAATCTATGTCCTGTCTACTTGCATTTATAGACAGTACACATGTCCCCAGATTTGCTTCTAGGCTAGTATTATTTCAAACTACTAGACTGGATCTGGAAGAGAGAACTTAGACTTATTTTTTTATGTCAGAGGAAGCTCATTTACCCAATTAATTTTATTAATGAAGTTCTTCCCAGTCTTCGGCTATCCCACTTTTACCTGACCCTTCCCAATTTCACCACAGTTGGTTTGCCTGGCCCTTGATCTCCATGATCAATGTTTTGCTACCCAAATATACATCTTACATGTCGGCTGACAGGAATTTGAATTTCTTGAGATTTCATATATTAATTCCTGTTGCATTATCAAGAGTTTTTGTGGCCCCTCCAAAACTGCCACGGAAGGGAGTGAGTCTGATGAAACAATTAAAATGGAAATGAAGATAGAAAATTCCTCCTAGGAATATGTGAATCATTTCTACACATGCTCCATTCTTAAATGGTGCATATGATTGAAAGATTTCATGGAAGAGATGACTTTTATAGGTAAACTGGGGCCTGGGGCATGGGGGAGGAGAAGAAAAGGCAATGTTGTTTGGAAGGCTATTCCAGGCACGGGACAGGGACTCCAGAAAATGGAAAGAGTACATCCAGGCTTTATAGTTGCAGGAAACATCAGACATGGATAGGAGCAGAATGTCAAATACTAAAACACAAAATTATGATTATATGGATTTTGAATTTATATATAAAGAATTACATTATGGACATATTTTCTTTTATCGGTTCCCTTTCCATGCATTTCTTCTTTTGCTGGCATCAGCATGGGCAGGAGTAATCATCTTACATTCTTTGCTTTACTGTCACTAGTATATAAAATGTAGGAGAATATTTTCCTCCTAATGTTTCTAGTTAAATCCATATTCCAGAATTAGAGTTTTTAGAATTCCTAGGTAAAGAACCCTGGACTTGGTGTTAGACTGCCATGGTTCAAATCCTGTTTGTGCTACTTCTTGGCTGTGTGACCTAGATAAGGAATTTACTTCTCAGAGCTTTGGTTTTTTTCATTCCTGAAATAGGATGATTGTACCTCAAAGGGCTCTTATAAGGATTAAAAAGCTAATGGTCATTGACTGTCTTATGAATAATAAAGCATGATACCAATTTTTAATCATTATTTTAAATAATAATTTGGTAGAACAAAAGGAAGTCCTATTTTCCTTTGTAACAATTATTCTTTTATTATAAACTCCACCATTGTATACTAGAAGTCATATATTTTGAACTTATTTACCAAAATTGTCCTGCACACCTGTTAATCTTATATCCTTAAGGAAAGAGAAGTTTTCTAACACTGCAATTTGCTTCTCATTGCTTTTCCACTATTATGCTTTAGTTCTGTTTGAGAGAATTCCAGTTATGTCTTTTGAAGGATATTGATTTGTGTCTTTCAAAGGCTGTAGATGTGATCACATCTCTGGCCATGCTGTTACCCTTACTAAAAGTCAGGCACACTGATACTAATAGAGACAGTGCACATCTGTGTGTTTACTCTGGTTCTTTTCTGTTTTGCAGATTGCACTCCATCACATTGCCACTGTGGAGAAGTTGCCCATCACTAGCTTGGGCTATCCCCTGACCCTCCGCTGCAAAAACTTCCGGGTGGCCCACTTTGTTTTAGACTCTGACCTTGTGTGCCATGAGATTTATATTTCACTGCTCAAGCTTTCTCAGCCAGGTAGTTATGATAGTATTTTCTGTCTAAAACCATTTTAATTTTTTTCCAGAATGGTGTATTGGAAAGATAATGAGCTATGGAGTTAGACAGAGCAAGGTTTAGATCTGCCAACTTACTAGCTCCATGGTATTTGGGCAAGTTATATAACCTTTGTACTCAGCTCCTCATCAAAGGAGAGTGAAAGCTTCCCAAGGAGGTCATTTTGAGGCTTGAATACATTCATGCATTAATATATATAATAATAATAGATGTTTAATAGCTATTTCCTTCTCTCTCCCTCCTTCCTTTTGAGTATCAATTTTTAAATTTTTCTTCAGTTCAGGAAGATTCCTTTGGAACAAAATTGGTTTCCTGTTATCCTGCATACTTTAAGTTCGTCCTACTGTTCCCACCCCCTACCTTCAGTTCCAACTATAAAGAAAACCAGGGCAATTTATGAGAGTCCTTAATAATGCAGTTATTCCTGCTTCCTCCAGCCTCACCCTCTCATTCCCCAGTCCCCACTCCTAGGCATCTAACCCATCAGCTCCCTCTGATTTTAGCTGTGAGATTTCCATGCTCTTACATTTTCCCTCCTATTTTCTTTTCTTCTCTCTCTCTCCCTCCCTCCCTCCCTCCCCCCCCCTCGCTCTCTTGTTTTTGAGACAGAGTCTTGCTCTGTTGCCCAGGCTAGAGTGCAATGGTGACAGTTTAGCTCACAGCAACCTCAAACTACTGGGCTCAAGTGATCCTCCTGCCTCAGCCTCCAAGTAGCTGGGACTACAGGCATGAGCCACCATGCCCAGCTAATTTTTTCTATATATGTTTTTAGTTGTTTGGCTAATTTCTTTCTATTTATAGTAGAGATGGGGTCTCGCTCTTGCTCAGGCTGGTCTCCAACTCCTACTGAGCTCAAGCAATCCTCCCGCCTAGGCCTCCCAGACAGAATACTAGAAGTACAGGCATGAGCCAATGCACCCAGCCTTCCCTCCTATTTTCTTCCCCTCTTTCCCCAGAATAATTCCTCAGTATTTGCTGATATTATATTGACAAAGTTACCTGCCAGCCAGCCCAGCACTTTATAAGCCTCTGGTAGGCTCCATTCATCTCTGGAAAAGTTGTTGCCACTTAAATCAGTCAAATGAGTTATTTGATTACATGTTGTATCTTGTGAAGGGAGGAAGTAGGACTGACAGAGGGAAGAGAAGAAATGGCCATTTATCAGCCATAAGCTGGTGTTGGCTTGACAAGGAGAATGCAAGAATATTGTTAATGTTATGCCACTTGTTGCAACAAGCAGTGCAATTAGGACATGGAAGCCCAGTTAAAAACTTCTGGTAAGGACTAGTTTCCTAACATGTGAAACAGTGAAGCTTCAATTCAATCTATTATCCAGCATTCATTTTTATAGGAAGCCATGCAGAAAAATCCCACTTTGTATTGGTATCACAAAAAATTAAAGCATTTTTAGAAGAAGAACCTGAAGTAATATTCCAGTTCTTATTCGTTACATAAAGGCAAACTTTTACACAATACGTAGTCCTTTTCTGGGGCTGTTTGACAAACATTTCCTTTGGAAGAAGGAAGATTAGCCTTTATTTGCATTATTCGGTGATCTTTAAGTTTTACTCATCATTACCTTGTTTCCTTGCTTGCATCTCTTCTCTAGCATTACCTGAAGATCTTTATGCTTTTTCTTATAATCCCAAATCCTCAAAAGAGATGAGGGAAATTGGATGGAAACTGATTGACCCAGTATCAGACTTTGGGCGAATGGGAATACCCAACAGGTACTGGACCATAACAGATGCCAACAGAAACTATGAGGTAATTTTGTCATTGTTGTTATCTTTTTGTTGCCTTTAATTAAAATGGCAGAATAACAGCAAACAAGACACTGAAAAAAGAAAGAGGAAAGTCACTCATAGTCTTTCCTTTTCATTCAGCATTCAGTCATCAACAAGCATTTATTGAGTACTTACTGTACTTGAGGCACTGAGTCAGAGATCTCATAGTCTAAATCATAGGGTACCATGGCAGCATAGATGAGGGATATGAAAATTACCCTGTGAAGACAGAAACAGCATGATATTTGGGGGAATAGCCTTGTGAAGGAACTCTATTCTAAATTATTCTAGGGGAGAAGGAAGATGGCCAGGAAGTGAAGCCAGATAATGAAGGGCTTCATGGCCAAATTAAAGAATCTGAACATTATCCTGAAGATAGTTGGGAGCCATGAGAGTATTTTAAGCTTGAAAGGAACATGGATTGTTTATATTTTGGAAAGACAACTTTGTTCTTATTGTGGAGAATTGGTTTGCTGGAGCTAGAAATGCAAGAGAATGACATGTGAAGTAGAGAACACGAACTAAGGCAATGGCTGCAGATGGAGGGGAAGAGATAGTTTTAAAGATATTTTGGTGATAGAATTGAAAGAACCTAGTGACACATTAAATGTGGTAAAAAGGGAAGGAGTATAGTATGCATCCCAGGTTTCCTGGTTTCCTCGCTTTGGTAACAAACTGAGTAGTGAAGATGTTTGCTGCGATAAGGACCACAAGAAGAGCTACATACAGTGTCTTCAGTTTTACACTTGAGTTTAAGGTGATTAAAAAGATATCAATTATTTGATATCAAACATTTGGGTCTGTATCTCAATAAAGAGCTCTGGCCAAATATAAAGGTCTAGGAATGCTTTGGGGGTCTCCACGACCATCCCTCAGGTTTTGTCATTCACTAGGAGGACTCACAGGACTTGGAATACAATTGTACTTATGGCTATGATTTATTACAGTGAAAGGATGCAAAGCAAAATCAAGAAAGGGAAAAGGTTCATGGGATGAATTCTGGAGAAAACCAGGTACAAGCCTCCGGAGTCATCTTCTGGTGGAATCACACAGGACATGTTTAATCCCTCCAGCAACAAATTGTAACAACACATGTGAAATGTTGTCTACCAGGGAAGTGCATTCGAGACTCAGTATTCAGGGTTTTTATTGGAGGCTACTGATATAGGCACCCTCTGCCTAGTTCCAGATGCCCAGAAGGAAAGCAGGTGTTCAGCATAAGTGACATTGTTTATACAAATGGTTTAGGCCCAATCAGCCACTCTTACCAGTTAGGGAATGATGAATAGCCTCCTGAAATCCAAGTTCCCAGGCACCAACCATGGGCCCATTTTGCATATAGACTTTTCTAAGGATAGTAGCCAGGCCTGCTGTGATAACTTTTCTGCACAGGGAGTCATTGGTGTTTAAGTGATATCCTTCAATTGTTGGATCTTTAAGTTATTTCCAGCTTTTTACCATCATAGTAAGATTATAATTGTAATGGCTTTCTGATAATATAGCTTTGAATGTCTACCAGGTATGAGGATTGATGAGCTGTCACTTGGCTCATCTATGAGGCTATCTATGAGGCGGCTTGTTAGCGTCATTCTTGATAGGAACGAGTAGAGATAGGGTGACTTCTGTCGAGTTCAAATGTTTCTAAGCCCCCTGAATGAGGTATGTAATATTCTTGTTGGTTCTTTGGACGTATATGGCCTTCTGAGCTAAAAGGGGAGCTCCATGTATTTCTCTTTGTATGACCTGCTTCTCCAGAGATAAGTCCAGATAAGGGGATGGGTAGAGAACAGTTTCTTTTTCAAATGGTCTGCATTCTGGGGACATTGATTTAATGAGTTATATAGAACATTCTTGATCTGATCTACCTGGAACTTTTTTTTTTTGCCTGTTCACTTTGTATTTGTTTGATCTGTTGTCAAATGTTTGGGGTGTTTTTTTACTTAGGGGAGTGAATAGAGTTAATTTTGCAATGTCACATATATGCTGTTATAATATTTTGTTGCTGTCAGTTTGGAAAAATGTATTTTGGTAACCACTAAAAGCCTGTAAATTTGAGAAAATGTGTCAATCTTTTAATAGAGTAAGTCACACCTGAAATGTCTATACCTCCACCCCCACACTAATGTTTTAAAGGCCCTCCAGTTATGCATACTAAGAACCTAGCATGTAGTTTATGAAAGCATACATCATATATCCTCCTTCTCCACCTGTTTGCCTTATATTTGCGTCTATTCATTTTAATTTTCTTGTTTATAATCTACATTGTTTGCTCTGATGGGCAAATATAGGAATTTAAGGGTAGAGTTGTATGTGTGTTTCTATCTATGGTTTTAATTATTCTAAAGGTACATTTTGTTCTTATATGTCTCAATACCTTCCTTTCTGGAAAATAATAGCATACTTGGAAAAGCTTTTATACCAAGGATATTTTTGTTCTTGTTTCTGAGGAATGAATGATTCTGGATGATAAATACCAGCCAGCTAATGCTTGAGCGATTGCTAATTCTGGTCTGTGAAAAATGTAAAAACAATATTGAGCTTATTTTCTTTTAGATATGCAGTACCTACCCTCCTGAAATAGTGGTTCCTAAATCTGTTACCTTGGGAACAGTGGTTGGAAGTTCAAAGTTCAGAAGCAAAGAACGTGTCCCTGTACTCTCCTACCTCTACAAAGAAAACAACGTGAGTTAAATAAATTTCTCTAATGGGAACTAAACTTGCCTCTAGAAGACTTGTGTTTAAGTCACCTTACCATTTACCAGCTGTATGACCTCAAGTAAGTTATTTAACTTCTCTGAACATTACTTATGAAGGTTTATGAGAGGGTCACATGAGGGAAAAATATATGTGTGCTTTGTAAATTGTCAAATGTTGTACAGATGTTAAGTGGCATTTTAGTGTGTTCATTTGTTTCTTTCCTTTTCTGTGGGTTCCAACTTGGTGGGAAGTTGTGGAATGAAAGGGAGTTAGTTGTATGAGAGAATATTTGGGGACTGTGGCCTCCCACTATGAATATGGATATCTTTGATACTTTCTCACTGCTTTTCATGTAATTTAAAGTAGTACGAAGAAAGCACTTGGCTCCTTTGCATTTGAGTCCCTTTATGTAGGAAATGATAACAGTTCTTCCCTCTTGTGGTCACTTTGAGATCTGGGGTTAGACAAATAGTCAAGTTCTCAAATGGGCAACTGTTCAAATGCTAAAGAGTATAGTAATGCAATTGGGTGTTTTTGTATCAAACTATCAAAGTGAGCAGACTCCTTAAAAACCACACCAAAGTAAAATGAAGTCCATTAACTGATCATTGCCAGACATGCCTATTAGCTATGTTGTTTTTATGTTGAAATGGCATGAAACCAACTAGCCTTCTGATTTGGCATTAACTTCTGAAACTAGTGAACTCTGTTCTCTTAAGGAACTACACGTTTTTCCTCTACCTTGAATTCTGCTGCCACTGCAAACTCTGGTTAATGTGGACAATATTACTGGGACTGTGAAAAGTGGGGCAGTTTCAGGAAAAATAGCTATCCCATTATGTATTAAGAAAATAATTTTATTAAGGAAACACTCTAGATGTGATTTTGTTGTAGTCTGATTTGCCCAGGGGAGGCAGGAGGCTGAGTCCAGTGTCAGTGCAATGGTTGGGCTCTAGGGCCACATTTCTCTTGGCTTTGGACACTATCCTGAGTTGGCTCATCCTTTCCCTCTACTCACAGAATCTGGGGTCAAGGAGGATTTTTGACCGCCTGTGGATATGATCACTCAACTGATACACTTTTTCTTACAGGCTGCCATTTGCCGCTGTAGCCAGCCTCTGTCTGGATTTTACACTCGTTGTGTAGATGATGAGCTCTTGCTAGAGGCCATTAGCCAAACGAACCCAGGGAGCCAATTTATGTATGTTGTAGACACAAGACCAAAGGTATATGTTGATGACTTATTTGATACTCCTACCTCTTGTAGTCCGCTCCTCACATGTTGAGACTTGCAGTGTTATTGGGAAAGTTAGGTTTGTGTGTGTGGGTTTATTGTATCAGACATTGTGTAAAACATTTGAACAAGACATTTGGGGCTCCTTTTATAAGCCTGTCACTGTTAAGTGAGGCTTGTGAGAAAGTATTTTGAACCCCCTAGCTTTGACATGTGAATGTGACACCCTTAGTTGAAGGCTCATTGACATCCCCTCATCTTTTCCACTAAGTCTGTTCCTCAGCTAGAATCTTCAATATCCCCATTCTGTGATCTGAATTTACTATCAGAGAAAGAACTTCAACTTAGCTACTGGAGACTTACTCCTGCCAACATATCTTTTTGTAAATAATGTATTAAGCCACAGTTGGTTAATAATACTTTGGTGTCTCCCAAAGGAGCAGGGTTCACAAATCTGACTGCTGTATGATTAACAAAAAATCTTTGGCTCATGTGCCAGTAATTTTTTTAGCACCTAGCACTATTAGCTGATTAAATTTTTCCCAGTTCAGTGAAGTGCAGTTTAAATCTTGGTCCCAGAGAATAGGAAAAGACCAGGAACATAAATTTGCCATGGATTTTGGCAGTGGACAGGGACCTAGTGATATCCTTTGATCTTTCCAAGAGGCTGATGCTATATGTTTTGTCTGAATGTGTTTTCTTAGGCTTTGTCCCTTACAAATGCAAATGTCACTGAATAGAGGGACCTCAAATCAACATAAGTATCAGCCTACACTACTCTCTGCATTAATTCCTTGACCTTCAACTTTTTGTCTAGCTCTATAAGGGATTCAGAGGAATTCATTGTGCCCCATAAAGCAAATAAAGGACAGATTCCTTTTTTCTAAAAGATTATCCTTTTTACAAGCAGCCCCAGAAAGAAATAATTTTGCTCATAATTTGATGTGTGGGATGTGACTGACTAGGAGATTTCATTGCTAACTGGTAATCATTAAGTCAGTGATTTAGAGCTAAGCCTAAGCCAAGTGGTTGTGACTTCAGAGTTGAGCAACTGGATATACGTGAAACCAGATAGTAACCTTAGCAGCTGTCCATCCCATTTTTGTGATACCTCACTGACTGTTCTCCAGAGCTACCTAGAACTCACTGAGCTCGAGAGAAAATGAATTTTCCTTTCTGCTCAGGTGCCATCCTTCAGTTTCTCAGAAGCTTGCTGTCTTCCTTAAACCGTAACTGAATCTGACATTCTGAGATTTGAAAGAGTTTAATCAATTCTGAATCTTTCATCAAGATTAAATCATCTTAAAATGGTAAAGAGATACATACCAAGCTTTTGAAAAACTAAAGGTTTGGTGCCTTTTGTTCAAATCCAACAGCAGAAAGCCCCATTAAACAGGTCCCCATTTTCCTCTCCAATTCGAGCAAATTAAGACAGGCCTAGAAATATCTGGTAGTCCCCGGATGGCTAGATCTATATTTTTAGTAGAAACTATATAGTAGTGACACAATTTTGTTCTTAGGAGTCAGACAAACCTCAGGTCAAATCCTGCCTTCAGCCCTTATTCACATGATTCTGGGCAAATTGGATCACCCCTCTGAGCCTGTTTTCTTATAGGGATAATAATAGTACCACTATAGGGGCTGTAGTGAGGATTAAATCAGATAATGTATGTAACTTCTACCACACTGTCAGGCACATACTAGGAGCTCAATAAATATTACATCTCTTCTCCATCTGAACATTAAATATGCATCTGTTCCTCAGATCTGCCAGACATATTTCCAAAGAGTATATACTGGTACAATGTATTAATAGCTACCTGTCTGCATTAGCTGGCTTACCCAGACCTGAGTAGGGACTACTGTAATTATTGTTTTGTTTGCGAAAGCATTGCTCATAGCAAACTTCCTTGTTACTAAGTGGCTGTTCCTTTCATTTCAACAGGTGTTCCTTTCACATTTGTCATTAATTTAATGAAAGCTCAGTGACACCATCAGTGTGATAAAATATCAAAATTACCATCATGTTTCTCCCTTTAACAAATGTCTTCCCTTTAACAAATGTCTTGCATTCTTAACAGAATATGTGGAGCACATTGACTTTTTTTTTCCCCTCTGCATGTCCTGACTTGAATAGTTTGTGCTTTGAGGCTTTTGCATTCTTTTAATAAAGAAACTACACCTGTCCACATACATGCTCCTGTTGCCTTCTGAAATGTACACTATTGAGAGATGAGAGAACAGGCACAGACAACAGAAAATCACTTAATTAGTAAAATAGTCATCATCATAGAAGGTATCTTGGCCGCTTTCTAGTTATTGTATCAATATATCCTCTCTGCAAGTCTCATTTATTCCCTACCTACCCTGCCCAGCATTCTTCATATGACCTAGAGATTCTCTGATTACCACTAGGTAAAATATAGTATTAAAATAGCTATTGGTATCTCCATTTGGATTTTATCAGTGAGTAAAAGTCATTTATCTCATACAGGTATATTTTAGACATTTTTCTAGAATAGGTATTTAAAACTAATTGGCCCTGAAGTTCTTAGACTTCTTTGTAGAGCTTCTTAGTCAGAAAGATTTTTGAATTTCTCCATGTTTCTCAGGATAAAGCCCTTTCAGCTGAGAAAACATTTGTTTGTGATAGGCTGCTCAAAATTATAATTTCAGTTCTTCAGACCAGATATCCTTATAGCTGCCATATCCTTTATCTCTTAAACAGGGTTTTAGTAATAAAACAAAAACACGAGATCTCCTTCTCTTTCCCTGTATGAGTATGTTACTTAGGGTATGTGATATAAAAACCAGTGAAATTCTCTCCATCCCAGAATGTATCCTCTCTGATGTAACTTCTTTTTAGTTAGGTAGGATTTAAAACTGTTCAGAATGAGGCATTGAAATTGATGAACCCTGTTCTTTCATCATCTTGCCTATGTGCTCTGTTATGTCCTCCACTATTGCAGTTGAATGCAATGGCCAACCGTGCAGCTGGGAAGGGGTATGAAAATGAAGACAACTATGCCAACATTCGCTTCAGGTTTATGGGCATTGAGAACATTCATGTGATGCGGAGCAGCCTGCAGAAACTCCTGGAAGGTACAAGGATTTCCCTTTGGCTAGGCCAGAGGCCATAGCTTTGCATTATTATGTGAGCAAAAAGCATGTCTGATTTGGGGTGTAATGTAAAAGCAAGCAGGTGGGAAGAGTCAACAAGTGATAAGGTATGTAATCACAATATGAATCTAGCTTATATAGTACTGAATTATAGCAGTGTTGGTCTGGCAGAGGGACTAAGATGTTCAGTTTCATAACTCGATAAAGTCTATCTGGGTCTAGTTGGTATGGAAATCATTTCACTCTATAGAATTACAGAGGTTAATGTTCAGGGGTGGGACAGACTAACATAAATATTAATGGATTTGGGATTCATTTCATCATCCATAAGGTAAGAAATCACCTCATTTAATTTGCAGCAGGAATCAGTCTAATTTCATCACTGTGCCAATGAAGAAGGCGAATTTAGACCTCAAAGGAATAAAGCTGATATCAGACAATTTGGTCATCCATCATCACTGTAAAATAATTGGGTCAGAATGGGAGCAGGGTGGGATTGAGGCCTTATAAGACTCTTGGGTTTAGAACATTTCTCCTAAAACCACTCCCTAGGATTTCATGATGTGATATGCCAACTCAGGTAGAGATAGTGAAAACTTGCCTTTAGCGAACTCCCTGTTCCTCTTCCCTTTTCTTCAATTTTGTACTGGCATAGTCTGCCAGGACCTCTCCCTTACACCACCCTTATCAGATTCTGTCTCCTCAGTCTGTGTTCCTTTTAGGATATTAATGTCCCTCTTCCTTAGGTATCTTCCTCCTTTCTTTTTTGCCCCAGAATATTTTATAAAAGAGGACTTTGTTTTACAGATTTTTAAGGCAAAACATTGCCCTCTGCTCAATACCCAGTGAAAAGTACATGAAAATTAACCGGTTATTTATTTATTTATTTTGTTAACTTGCTGAGACAGCACAGGGCTGCAGGGAGTAAGCAGGGGTGTGGGAGTACAGACAGATGTTAAGGGCCTGCAGAGTTAGAATGGGGATAGGTAGGTGGGATTAGGATGGGGATCAAACATGTTTTCTAATCAGAGGAGATGTGAGTATTTTCCTATAGATGCCAATTTCATCTTCTGGCTCTTTTCTTGAGAGATTTCTGAGGGCTTGGGGGTGGGTTCTACAACTCAAGAAAGCAGAGGCCCATGCTGGGAGATCTGGCAGGCTTTAACCCTAGTTCTGTCCCTGACTCACTGTGTGGTTTCCAGCTAATCATTTAACCTTTCCGTGCCTTGGCTTCCTCATTTACAAAATGAAGATCCACTTTCTCCCCTTTCTTGATGAATAAACTGAGGTGATTGTGAATTTCAATCTCTGCTTCCTTTTCTACCTTAGTTTGTGAATTGAAAACTCCAACAATGAGTGAATTTCTTAGCGGCCTGGAGAGCTCAGGGTGGTTGAGACACATTAAAGCTATTATGGATGCTGGAATTTTCATTACAAAGGTAATAATCAGGACTTCTAAGAATTGCACTGATGTTAATTATGGGATCTGTTGAGGTAGTAGTGTGCCATGGTGGAAAGAATATTGAAAAGAAACCTAGTTTCTGCATTCAACCCTGCCACTAATTCACTGTGTACTCCTGAGCAAGTCTCTTTCCCTTTCTGGGCCTCAGTTTCTCCATCTGCAAAACAAGGTGGTTGGACTAGAGTCTAATGATATAACTTTGGGGGGCCCCACACAACTCTTTGGGAATATGATTAACCCTCTCCCCCCTGGAAAAATACACATATGTATGTACATATAGAAAATGGGTCTTGATTTCAGGGGGTCCGCAGACTCCTGGACCTCAGGTTAAAAACTCTCAGGTGATCTCTAATGGTCCTTTGAGCTCACTTATTCTCTGACGTATTTTTGTGTCGATTGTAAGGTATCAAGTGGAAGTAAGAATGGGTGTGAAATAAATGCAGAGCTTGTATATCTATGAGTTTTCAGAGCTCTGAGTACAAAGCAAACCTTTTTTGGGGACTTCTTTGTATAAGTCTACCTCCAAATGCAGTCTAGGAAGACTTTGTCACCCTGTATTTATGCTGACTCACTTATTTTCTGACCTCCAGAACCCTGCCTCTGTATCCTTTGTTAAGTGATTTTTTTTTAAAAAAAAGGGAAATTTGGAGTGTACATTTTCTCATTTTGAAGTTTTGATTTTATATATTCTTACATGAGAACTCTCCCTCTTCACCCCATATCCACTAATTGGTGGAAGCAAAGGAAAAAAGGAGAGAATGACTTTTTACCCTTCTGCTGTCCTTTTCTCAGTTGAAGACAATGATATATATAGCCTCTGGCTTAAAAGGTTTGAAGAGGGTATGTGATTAACTGCCTTGAATATCCAGCCCTAATGCTTTTCCCTTTCCTCATCCTGTTGCCTCACTTTTCATTGTAATGCATTATTAATGTTCACTATGTGACACTGTCAGTTGTTTCAAGCCTTCTATTCTAACCATTTTTCATACTGTTCCTTTTTCATATATACCAATAATCTGTGTTTGCTTTCTGAAACCAAATTTATTAGACCAAAGAGAGTGAGGATGGAGAAAATTGACAGTACAACATCATAAATACTAGTTGAACTTAAATGAGTAGACCAAAAAGATAGGATTAGATTGCACAATGACTCTGTGTTCCTCATCTCCATCACCACCTGTCCAGTATCTGAAGCTTGAGAACTTTAGTTAGCCTTGAATTCTCCCTCTTCCCCTCCATCTGGCAGTTGCCAGCTCCTATCAGTTCTACTTCAAAAGTGTTTTTGAAATCTGTCCTTTCTTTCCAGTCTCTACTGCTACTTCCTTAGTTATGACAGTTGCCATCCATTGCCCAAGGTACTATAATGACCTCCTAACTACTTGTCTCTAGTAGTCACTCCCTGGTTTGGTGACCAAATTGCCACTAAAGTCATCTTTCTTGAACACAGCTGATCATGTCACTTAAAGTTTAAAATTCTCCAATGGTTCCCTATTCTATTGCCTGTAAGATCCTGTAGCTTGACGTTCAGAGTCTTTCACAATCTTGTCTCAGCTTGGCTGAAGTAGACTTCTTGCAATTCTCTAACTTGCTATGCTACTTCTTTTTCTCTCTCACCTTCTTTTTTAAATCTTTACTTTATTTACTTATCTTTCTCATTACAAAAGCAATACATGTACATTATCAATGAATTAAACATTTCAGAAATATATAACACAAAATATGAACATTCCCCATAGTTGCCCCACAACACGCACACATCACTATTAAGTTTAATGTTTATGCCTCTTGATCAACATTGTCCATTTCAACTTTCTGTGATGATAGAAATGGTCTGCAGCTTTACTGCTTAATACATAGCCACTAGCCCCATGTGACAATTGAGCACTTCAAATGTGGCTAGTAAGATTGAGGAACTGAATTTATAATTTTATTTAGTTTTAACAAATGCGAATTTAAAGAGTCACAGATGTCTAGTGATTACCATATTTTATAGTGCAGCTCTAGAGTTTTTCAACATATACACTCACTTATATTATTACTTTGTAAAAATTGGATCATACTATGCATACTGTTCTGCAAATTACTTTTTATACTTAATGTATAATGAGCATTTATTTTTGAGGTCAGTTCAGTCAGTACTACTTCATTCTTTTCAGCAACTATATACGATCCCATTGTGGAAATTTCCCATAGTCCCCTGTTGATGGGGAACATGGTTGTTCCCAGTTTTTCACTAAGACAAACATTGCTACACTAACTACCTTTAAACATATATCTTTACAGAAGGGGATTTTCTGAGTCAAAGAGTATGAATATTTGAAATGTTAATGATACGGTCAAATTGCCCTCCAAATAGATAGTGCCTGTTTCCATTCCTACCAATGGTGCCTATTTTTCCGCATTGCCAGTAACAATTGTCATCTGTCTTTTTAATCTTTGCCAGTGAGATAGGTGATAAATTATTTATCATGTTTTAATTTGTATTTTTTTAATCATTAGTGAAATTAAGCATCTTTTCCTGTCTACCAGTGATTTTTCACTCCATTTAGGTCCCTAAACAAAGAGCATGGTTGGTGCTGTCAGGCCTTTGATACTACCTGAGGTGTCTGCCTAACTGAGAAATTAAAAAAGTTAGCTAATCTCTTTCCAGATCTCCTTAACTCTTTTTTTTGTATTTCAGCATATATGGGGGTACAAATGTTTAGGTTACATATGTTGCCCTTGCCTCCCCTCCCTGCCAAGTCAGAGCTTCAAGCATGTCCATCCCCCAGATGGTGCGCATCGCACTCTTTGTGTATGGATATGCCCATCCCCTCCTTCCCCCTCCCCCCTGCCCGACATCCAATACATGTCATTCTTATATGTGGTGCTTGTCTTTCCATTCTTGGGATACTTCACTTAGAAGAATGTGTTCCAGCTCTATCCAGGAGAATACAAGAGGTGCTATATCACCATTGTTTCTTAAAGCTGAATAGTACTCCATGGTATACATATACCACATTTTATTAATCCACTTATGTATTGATGGACACTTGTGTTGTTTCCACATCTTTGCAATTGTGAATTGTGCTACTATAAACATTCAGGTGCAGGTGTCCTTATAGAGTATCATTTGCTCTTTTGGGTAGGTGCCCAGTAATGGGATTGCTGGATCAAATGGTAGATCTACTTGTATCTCTTTAAGGTATCTCCATATTGCCTTCCACAGAGGTTGCACTAGTTTGCAGTCCCACCAGCAGTGTATGAGTGTTCCTATCTCTCCGCATCCACACCAACGTTTATTGTTTTGGGACTTTTTGATAAAGGCCAGTCTCACTGGAGAGAAGTGATATCTCATTGTGGTTTTGATTTGCATTTCCCTGATGATTAGAGATGTTGAGCATTTTTTCATATGTTTTTTGGCCATTATTCTGTCTTCTTCTGAAAAGATTCTGTTCATGTCCTTTGCCCACTTTTTGATAGGGTTGTTTGATTTCCTCTTGTTGATTTTCCTGAGTTCTAAGTAGATTCTAGTTATCAGCCCTTTATCAGATTTGTAGCATGCAAAAATTATATCCCATTCTGTAGGTTGTTTGTTTGCTCTTGTGACAGTTTCCTTGGCTGTGCAAAAGCTTTTTAGTTTGATCAGGTCCCATTTATTTATTTTTGTTATTGCTGTGATTGCCTTTGAGTCTTCTTCATAAATTCTTTGCCTAGGCCAATGTCTATAAAAATTTTTACAACATTTTCTTCTAGAATTCTTATAGCTTCATGCCCTAGGTTTAAGTCTGTTAACTACCGTGAGTTGATTTTTGTGAGAGGTGACAGGTGCAGGTCCTGTCTCAGTCTTCTACATGTGGCTATTCAGTTTTCCCAGCACCATTTATTGAATAAGGATTCTTTTCCCCAGTATATGTTTTTGTCTGCTTTGTCAAAGATTAGATGGCTATATGAGGATGGTTTTATATCTGGGTTCTCAGTTCTGTTCCACTGGTCAATGGCTCTATTTTTGTGCCAGTACCAAGCTGTTTTGATTACGACAGCCTTATAATAAAGTTTGAAGTCTGGTAAGTTGATACCTCCCATTTTGTTTTTATTGCCTACAATTGTTTTTGCTATGCGGGGTCTTCTCTGGTTCCATACGAAGCATAAAATTAGTTTTTCTACATCTGTGAAGAATGATGTTAGTATTTTAATAGGGATTACACTAAATCTGTAGATCACTTTGGGTAGTATAAACATTTTAACAATGTTGATTCTGCCGACCCATGAGCATGGTATGGTTTTCCACCTGTTTACGTCCTCTGCTGTTTCCTTCCTCAAGGTTTCATAGTTCTCCCTGTAGAGGTCTTTTACCTCCTTAGTTGAATATACTCCTAGGTACTTTATTTTCTTTGCTGCTATTGTGAAGGGAATTGAGTCTTTGATTTGGTTCTCGGTGTGACTGCTATTGGTTTATATGAAAGCCTCTGATTTGTGTGTATTGATTTTGAATCCTAAGACTTTACAGAATTCATTTATCAATTCCAGGAATCTCTTGGTTGAATCCGTGGGGATTTCTAGATATAATATCATGCATGTCATCAGCAAATAGTGAGAGTTTGATCTCTTCTGTTCCCATTCATATGCCCTTAATTCCACTCTCTTGCCTGATTGCTGTGGCCAGGACTTCCAGCACTATGTTGAATAGAAGTGGAGATAGTGGGCAACCTTGTCTGGTTCCAGTTCTAAGTGGGAATGCTTTCAGTTTTTCCCCATTCAGTACGATGTTGGCTGTGGGTTTGTCATAAATGGCCTGTATCATTTTTAGGTAAGCCCCGTCTATGCCTATTTTGTTAAGCATTCTTATCATAAAAGGGTGTTGAATTTTGTCAAATGCCTTTTCTGCGTCTATTGAGAGAATCATATGGTTTTTGTTTTTGCTTCTGTTTATGTGGTGAATCACGATTATAGATTTGCCTATATTGAACCATGCCTGCGTCTCTGGGATGAAGCCCACTTGGTCGTGGTGGATTATTTTCTTAATAAGCACCTGGATTCGGTTAGCTAGAATTTTGTTGAGAATTTTTGCATCTATATTCATAAGGGATATTGGTCTGTAGTTTTCCTTTTTTGTTGCGTCCTTTCCTGGTTTTGATATCAGGGTTATGTTGGCTTCATAAAATGTGTTGGGGAGGAATCCATCCTTCTTGATGTTGTAGAATAATTTCTAGAGGATAGGCACCAGTTCTTCTTTGTAGGTGTGGTAAAGTTCGGCTCTGAAACCATCTGGTCCGGGACTTTTCTTTTTTGGAATGTTTTTTATTGCTGTTTCAATTTCAGTCCTTGATATTGGTCTGTTCAGGAATTCTATTTCTTCCTGGTTGAGCCTAGGGAGGCTGTGTGTTTCTAAAAATGTGTCCGTTTCCTCCACATTTTCCAGTTTGTGTGCATAAGGGTTTTTGTAATATTCATAAACTATATCTTGAATCTCCATGGCATCAGTTGTGACTTCTCCTTTTTTGTTCCCAGTGGAGCTTATTAGAGATTTTTCTTTTTTGCTTTCTGTTAGTCTAGCCAAAGGTGTGTCAATTTTATTTATTTTTTCAAAGAACCAACTTTTTGTTCTATTAATCTTCCGTATAGTTTCCCTGTTGTCAATTTGATTTAGTGCTGATTTGATCTTATTAATTTCCCTTCTTCTACTGTGTTTGGGGTTGGTCTGTTCTTTTTCCAGTTCTTTGAGTCGATTCATAAGGTTGTCTTTTATGCCGTTTTTGACTTTTGGATATAGGCATTTATGGAAATAAACTTTCCTCTCATGAATGCTTTAGCTGTGTCCCACACATTTTGATAGCTTGTGTCACCTTTGTCATTTAGTTCAAAGAATCTTTTGAATCCATCTTTTTTTTTATTTTAGCATATTATGGGGGTACAGATGTTTAGGTTACATATGTTGCCCTTATCCCCCCTCCCCTCTGAGTCTAAGTTTCAAGCATGTCCGTCTCTCGGATGGTGCGCATTGCACTCTTTTTGTATGCCTATACCCGTCCCCTCCTCCCCCATCCTCCTCCCCCCTCCCCCCTGCCTGACATCCAATAGATGTTATTCTTATATGCACATTTATGTGTTGATCAGTTAATACCAGTTTGATGGTGAGTACATGTGGTGCTTGTTTTTCCATTCTTAGGATGCTTCACTTAGTAGAATGCGTTCCAGCTCTATCAGGAGTATACAAGAGGTGCTATATCACCATTGTATCTTACAGCTGAATAGTACTCCATGGTATACATATACCACATTTTATTAATCCACTTATGTATTGATGGACACTTGGGCTGTTTCCACATCTTTGCAATTGTGAATTGTGCTGCTATAAACATTCCGGTGCAGGTGTCTTTCTTATAGAGTATCATTTGATCTTTTGGGTAGATGCCCAGTAATGGGATTGCTGGATCGAATGGTACTTCTAATTGTATCTCTTAAGGTATCTCCATATTCCTTTCCACAGAGGTTGCACTAATTTGCAGTCCCACCAGCAGTGTATGAGTGTTCCTATCTCTCCGCATCCACACCAACATTTATTGTTTTGGGACTTTTTGATAAAGGCCAGTCTCACTGGAGATAAGTGATATCTCGTTGTGGTTTTGATTTGCATTTCCCTGATGATTAGAGATGTTGAGCATTTTTTCATATATTTTTAGGCCATTCTGTATTCTTTTGAAAAGTTTTTGTTCATGTGCTTTGCCCACTTTTTGATAGAGTCGTTTGATTTTTCTTGTTGATTTTCCTGAGTAGATTCTAGTTATCAGCCCTTTATCGGATTTGTAGCATGCAAAAATTTTCTCCCATTCTGTAGGTTGTCTGTTTGCTCTTGTGACAGTTTCTTTGGCTGTGCAGAAGCTTTTTAATTTGATCAGGTCCCATTTATTTATTTTGGTTGTTGCTGTGATTGCCTTTGGGGTCTTCTTCATAAATTCTTTGCCTAGGCC
>RJWJ010001779.1:0-16736 GCA_004363605.1 Indri indri
AACATATGAAAAAATGCTCAACATCTCTAATCATCAGGGAAATGCAAATCAAAACCACAATGAGATATCACTTCTCTCCAGTGAGACTGGCCTTTATCAAAAAGTCCCGAAACAATAAATGTTGGCGTGGATGCGGAGAGATAGGAACACTCATACACTGCTGGTGGGACTGCAAACTAGTGCAACCTCTGTGGAAAGCAATATGGAGATACCTTAAAGAGATACAAGGAGAATTACCATTTGATCCAGCAATCCCATTACTGAGCATCTACCCAAAAGAACAAAAATCGCTCTATGAAAAAGACACCTGCACCCGAATGTTTATAGCAGCACAATTCACAATTGCAAAGATGTGGAAACAACCCAAGTGTCCATCAATACATGAGTGGATTAATAAAATGTGGTATATGTATACCATGGAGTACTATTCAGCTTTAAGAAACAATGATGATATAGCACCTCTTGTATACTCCTGGATAGAGCTGGAATGCATTCTACTAAGTGAAGTATCCCAAGAATGGAAAAACAAGCACCACATGTACTCACCATCAAATTGGTATTAACTGAACAACACATAAGTGTACATATAAGAATAACTTCATTGACTTTTGATTACACATAAAATGAAATCCAAACTCCTGACTATGGTCCTCAAGGCCTGTATGATGATCTAGCCTTTGCTCAGCTGTCCAACCTCATCTTGTGTATCTCTGTGCACTGCGTCAGTCACAAGGGTCTTTTCTTTGTTCCACCAACACGGCAAGCTTTTAACCCCCTTATGACCTTTTTACTTGCTCTCCCTCTTTCCTCTGATCATCAGGAATAATTAGAATGCTTTGTTGGCAAATAACAGTAAGGACCATAATTTAGATAGGCCTTTTGAGGAGGTGATGTTTAAGTTGTCATCTGTAAGATGGGCCGAAGCCAACCATGTGAAGGTCATAGGAAGGGGAATCTTTCTAACTTATGATTCCCCATTGTTATTTTCTGGCAAAGCATGCTATTAATTTCTTTTACAGCACTTATCACAATATGTATGTATTAATAATTGTGTAAATAAGTAAACAAATATTAATACTTGTGTCCTCATTAAATGGTAAGCTCCATGAGGCCATGGAATGAATTAAACATTGTATTTTTTATTTAAGGTGTATGATGTGATGAATAACTGAGCAATAATGGAGAGAGCCATGTAAATGCTTAATAATGTCTTATCTCATTATGTATAAGGAGCTGTAATCCAGCCACTGGTGACAGGCCTAGAACAGCAGGTTTCACAGGATTTCATGTAGTAGGCAGAAACGGGCCATGGATCCTTCCAGGGAACTGAAGAGACAGTGCAAACAGCAATGTCATGCTCCACTGGTTATATCTGGAAGTCCACTAAGAATTTGACATCTCCACACACAAAAACATTTGTAAAGTCACACATCATAAAATTCTGCATTTTTTTGTATAATTATTTAACTTTTCATTTTGTTTCCCAATTAGACTGTGAGTTTCTTAAATGTAGAGATTCTCTGCTACACTTTTTTTGCTTTCTTCACAGTGCCCAATACCAAGTCATAGTAGAAAGGACATTATATTTGAAGCCTGATAACCCACATTGAAAGTCAGTGCCACTTATTAGCTCTGTGATTTTGGGCAAGTTGGACCCTTTGGGCCTCAACTTGTTGTCTATTAAATGGGGATAATACTACTTTTATTCTATTAGGTTTTCTTAAGGAACAAATGAGATAACATTCATGAAATAGCTTGGAGAGAAATGAAATGTATAAATGTGAGTTACCATTATTATGTACTTCATGAACAATTATTGATTATTATTAGTTCGATTTAAACATTACCTGCATAATGAAAACATTTTACAATGTAGTGAAAGTTACATATTTAGCCATGGGCTAAAATTTTATTTTCAGTTGTTATAATCCTGAGACCAGCTATAAAATGCCACTCTTTCAGACCTTACTCAGTGGGAGAAATCCCTGGGCTCCTCCAGGGGGAATGAGGAGAAATTTCTTAGCCACTTGGGACATAGTCGTGGTCTGGGTTTTGTACCTCCCTGGCAGGTAAATTGGGTTCAAATCCCAGTGTTGTTTATCTCCGCTATTTCTGAACATAGTCATCACAATAGCCAGCTCAACATTTCGGAAAGTGACAGTAGTACAAGGCTTAATGCATCCATGAAGTCTCTGCCTAAAGATGCATCCAACAATAACATTTTGTCTCAATGTAATAAAGAAAAACTTTACCCTTTCCATGGTAAGCTGTAGAGTAGGAATGGGGTACCCAAAATACATTAGTTAATTAATTTCCTGTAAACTGGAAGTTAGGTCTAAAGGCTTGATAAGATTCTGGTTAAACTTGTTTCACAAGAGTGTACAATAAGTGATATTTTGTGTTCTGCACAGATTTATGTCAGGAAGAACATAATATCAGATTGTCCTGCTATTAGTGATACTTAGCTTGATTATTTAGTTAAGGTACTGGATCTTGCCATTGTAAAGACACATCTTTCTCTTTGCAATTAGCAAGCAATCTGTAGGACTGATGCATAAATATTTTGAAATGATTTAATGGAAGACATGGGTTCTTTCCAGAGAAAGATGCTCTTTGCAATGGAATCATGTCTCTTTTAGGAACCTTTGATGATGAATCTCCACCTTAGGGTGGAAATGCATGAAGCTTGCAAGATTACTGACTTTTAATAATAGAAAATGTGACTCTGGTATACCGAAAGAGAATATTTAATAACTATTTTACATGAGACGGGCTTTATAATTTAATTCAACTGTATTAGTTAAGAAATATTCAAAATTGAGAGAGGAGAGAGAGGGAAAAACGTGAACCTCAAGATGTGGTTCCTGTAGCAGAAATCTTCTCTAGTTTTTCTCAGATAGTCACCTAACTAAGTGTCAAAGGCCTAGTGAAAGAGGCTTCAGTTTGAAGGCTGCTCACTGAGGGAGCATAGTTTTATACAACGTTTTCTAAAGGAGGGTTTGAAGAGCATAATGTAGATTTGAAGGTGACAAAAGCTGTCCTCTTGTCTTTATCAAGTGTCAGAGTGCTCCATCTCTAGGGATTAGTTTGGAACTGTTCCCAGCATTGTGACCACTCTTAAGAGAAGCCTGTTGTGATGCTGTGGAGTGAAGGAGGAGATACCCTGGGACTTCCTCAGCCTGCTCCACAGATCCACATCTCCAGGGTACTGCTGGACAGTTGAGCCAGAGGTGCCAATCCAGTCAGGTTGTTGCCAACACCATGCCCACAGCCAGTCTTATAACTAAACAAAGTAGATGAATTGAGTAGCACAGGGTAGTTCCTGGGTTCAAATTGTCTCCCTCCTAGAAAGTGGCATGACAGAACAAGTACACCCCAGCTTTGAAGGAGGATAGATCTGGTTTAACTACTTACTAATCATATGATCTTGGGAAAATTATTATTATTCTTATTGTTTTAATGTTTATTCTGGGCCATTTATTGTTTTGTTTAAGTCTCACAACAATCATAGGAGATGGTTGCTATTGATTGCCCCTTTATTTATTTATTTAGAGATGGGTCTTGGTGTCTTGCCCAGGCTGGAGTGCAGGGGCTATTCACAGGCCTGATCATAATGTGCTACAGCCTCGAACTCCTGGGCTCAAGTGATCTTCCCACCTCAGCCTCTCAAGTATCTGAGACTATGGGTGTGGGCCACTGTGCCGGTTTAATACCCTCATTTTACAGATGAGGACACTGAGGCAAAGTATGTGTATGTGTTCTGTGGATCAGGTAGGTGTAGGACATGGCACAAGGAGCTGGTCTAGGGACCCCACTTAAAAGGGTTTCCTGACACAGGGAAGGAAATTTCACAGGAAGGAGGGTGGACGTGAATAGTCAGAAGAAGAAAGGGTGAGGAAGCTGTACGCAGCCAGCCAGAAGAGAGAGGTTGATTGCTCCATGGAACAATGGAGTCTCATGGCTGTTCTGACAGAGGAGAGGGGTCACCAAGGAAACAGCGAAAGTGCCCCATGAGGAAAAGGGACAGTTTTAAATGCACTAGGACTCAGCATCAACACTAGGCAATTTTGGTTCCTTTCACAGACCACCTTTTCTGCTCCTTACCAAACAGTACCAGCTTACTTTCTGCCCTACTCCAACTCTTGAGAGGGCAGAAACCACAGCAAGCAGCTGGTGGGGAGGATGAGAAGCAAAGGAAGGCACCCAGAGAAGGTGGCGACAGTGTCCCTCTTTCCCATTGCAGGCTTCCAGCCTGGAGCAGCCCGTGCTAGGGAGGGGAAGAAGCATTAACTCTAAATGAATCTTGGGGTTTTGACTTTTTACTATTATATGGGAAAGGATATTTAATTTATTGAAATTAGTTGGCTTTTTGGATAAAAGAGCAAGACTTTTTTGTGTGTGGAATTTTTGTATTTTTGTTATCGGAGAGGGACTAGAAAGGTCAATAGACCTGCTCTAGATTCATCTAAAGGGTAGAGAAGAATCAGCCTCACAGAATAGGTTTGAACAAACAGTGGGAGAAAATGATAACATTGTGTTCTTTTTGTACTTTTTGGAATCCCCCTCTTGTAGCATAATGCAAATTCTTCTTGGAGGAGTAACAAATTGCACTGGTAGGCTTCAAAACTCCAGTATACCTGAGGAATATTTTCTTCAAAATCAATTTTACTCAGAAGAGTAAAGATTCAAATCAAAAAGAAGGTGGCTAAAGTCAGGCACAAAGCAGACCCCTGTCTCTTCACCTGTCTGTGTGTCTTCACCACTACCACCCATTTCAACGAAAGCAGCACCGCCTGTATACGTTTTATGTCTTTAGCATTAAAGAGCGAAATTATTGATATGATGATGATACCTTAGCAAACCCATTTGTCTGAGATGTTATAATGGCTTCTGGGGCTCCTTAAACACGTCTCCAGGGAATTAGGGGACCAAGGTACCCGCTACATTTCTTTGTGCCTGACTTCAGCCACCTTCTTTTCCTGGTGGGTAGATTAATACCTGCTTGAGTTCTCCAAGGCAGCCCATTTCATTCTTAGGCATAGCTGACTAGAAGAAAGTTCTTACTTAATTGAGCTAAATAACTAATAACCACCCCCCTCACCTTCTGGAAGAAGAAATCATGGGTTTTTGAAATACAGCAGCCTTTTTCTTTTCCTTTTTGCCTAGTCGTTCCCTTTGTGGTTTGAGGGAGGTAATATTTCATGCTTCTGGCCATTGGTTCTGCAGTTTTGAGAGTGGTCGTGGTGTCAAGTATCGGGGACAGCAATGTAATACGTTGAGAGAGAGAGAGAGAGAGAGAGAGAGAGAGAGAGAGAGAGAGAAAGTGTTTTCACAGAATCAGAAAAATACCCTCAAATAAAATCTAGGAAATGAAGACCCTAGGCTTTCCTGCACTTCTCCTACCCCGCCCCATATTAGAAGATACGATATAAAGTGAAGCAAGGCATCAAGGTGGGTTTGTTTCTTTTATTGAATGTATCAAGATGGAAAGCATTAAAGAATCATGGTCTGAACATTTTTTAGGTAAATAAATTCCTAATTCAGTTTAATCTCTGAAGCTTCTGTCTTTACAGATCTTTGTATTCTTTTGCCATGACTAAAAGGTTCTTAGATTTCTGTTTAGGGATCCGAGTTGGGTTTGTTCTCAGCACATCATTTTTCTGAAAGGCCAAGTATGGCATTACTTCACCCTACAGTCCCTGCAGGGTCTGGGCAATGTTCTTGGAAACACAAGGATGATCTCACCCAGTTGGAAGAAGGGTCGCATGATAAAATAATGGTCCTTCTCCCACTTAGGCCACTGCACACTGCTAAAATATATTGCTTCTTGACCTTTTGGCTAAGATCTCATGTAGAACAACTAAAATATTAACTTCTTGTCAGCTTTACCACATCCAGGGCTATAATTTCCGACAGCTGTAAGAGATCTTGTGCTTTGTGGGGGCCCAGATGAGCTGTCTTTGTAGAGGTCCCTTTGTGATAGCTGAATTTGTCTAAAAAGCCTGGATCCTAGACTATCCAATTCAATAATCCACATAATGCTTGAATCATCATTGCAATGTTTGCTTGATTTTCCCCTGGCAGGGTTTGTCGAGCCTGGGCTTGAAAACCACCAGTGAAGGGGAGGGGACTCTGAAGCGGCCCATTCCATTTTTGGCTTATTATTTGTCTGAAGAAGGAAAAGTTCTTTCTTGCTGAGCTCAAATCTGCTTCCCTGAAATTTGCAGTCATTAATCCTAGTTCTCCCCTCTGGGTCTATGTAAGTTGAATCCCTTTTTAGCCATTGGAAATTAGCTACTGTTTCTTCCCCAAATCTTGTCTTTAGGGTAAATAATCTAGTCCCTTGAACACGTTCTCTTGGGATTTGGATTCGGTTTCTTTTACCAAGCATATCCCAAACATATGCTAATACTTGTACCCAGAGCTGAATTCAGTACTGAGTTATCTACCTTCTTGTTCTCAATATTATATATTTATTAGAGAACCATAAAGTGCCATTAGATTTCTTTTGGAATCATATCACACTGTTGACACATGTTGAGTTTATTATTAATTAAAATTCCTAAGTCTCTTACATACTTACTGTTACCAAATTTGTGAGTTGATTTTTGAACCCATGTATAAGATTTTGTACTTATTCATTCTAAATTTCATTTGTTATATTTGTCCATCATTTTATCCTTTCACGAATCTTTCTGAATCTTGATTCTTTTATCAACAATATTTGCTGTCCCTAAAAAACAAACAAACAAATAAAAAACAATATTTGCTGTCCCTTCTGGCTTTTTGTCATCTACAAATTTGATGACCCTATTTTCCACATTTCCATCTTACTCACTGATGTTACAAGGGCAGAGCTACAGACAGAGGGCAATGGAAAATGGAAATTACAGTCCAATAATAAAGTAACATCACTATTTAATAATAATGAGCCCTAGGTCTAACCAGTAGAACTAGCCCTTGGATAGTGATCCTGGTGTGATGAGAGAAATTGATAGTGTCTCAGTAACCTTTATGTCTTATCATATGGCTTCTTAATTTAAAAAAGAAATAAGAAATTAAATGCAGTATTTAAAGCAAAAGTAAGAAAACACCCATTAGTGCATAAAATGTTTTTTAAAAGGATAGCCAAGGTTTTATTTGAGAATCTGGTCACTTCCCCAAACCTCAGTTTTTTTTTTTTTTTTTGTTTTGAGACAGAGTCTCACTGTGTTGCCTGGGCTAGAGTGCCGTGGCGTCAGCCTAGCTCACAGCAACCTCAAACTCCTGGGCTCAAGCAATCCTTCTGCTTCAGCCTTCCAAGTAGCTGGGACTGCAGGTATGCGCCACCATGCCCGGCTAATTTTTTCTATATATTTTTAGTTGTCCGATTAATTTCTTTGTATTTTTAGTAGAGGCGGGGTCTCAGTCTTGCTCAGGCTGGTTTCAAACTCCTGAGCTCAAACAATCAGCCCGCCTCGGCCTCCCAGAGTGCTAGGATTACAGGCGTGAGCCACCGCGCCCGGCTGGTTGTTCTTTTTTTTTAAAAAACAAAAACAAACAAACAAAAACCTTTTTGAATAAACTTTTTGAAGTTGAGTTTTTAGAAATGATCATCTTGTTCATTTAATTGATGGGTAAAGATGTGGTTTTGTTTAAACCACCCCATATGTAGGTTTTCAGCTCCCTCCCCTTAAAATTAACTGCCATAATTCTTAGCAGTGACAAACACATGTATGTGAGAGATGGAAAGGAACTTAATTTCAGTTGGTATATTCTGACTGAATAAAGAGAAGAAGTGGGCTTCAGGAAATAAACTTGAAGGATGAGTTGAATTTTCCAGTTAGGAAAGGATCTAGCTTGATTCTCCATGTTAGAGATTTCCAGATAAGTTCAAGAGGAAAAAAGTTGAAGCTGAATTTCATAGGGAAATAATAATTCCCTTCTGATTAATGACTAATCCATAGGCAGCATTGCCAGGACAGACAAATTGCAGCACTACATTCCAACTTTATAAAAACCCCCTTTCATAAATTGGATACTTAAACCTACTTTAAATTACTCTAATTAATGAGATACATGCCAGTATGCATGGGTAGTAATGGGATCATTGTACTTTATTTTCCTTTTGTTTATGCAGTGTCATAGTTACATTTTTTTGGCTATGTTTTATGATGTTATGACCTGGACTGCAAACAAATTTTGAATCCAACTGTTACAGGTTGTTTGTAAAGTAATTTTGGAGTGCAGTTTGTTATGATGTCCAATCCTCCTCTGCTACATGTATACACAAACACACAAACACACACACACCCCATCTCTCTCTCAAATAGTCACAGAATATATTTATTAGCTTTGTCTAGCACAAATATTGTAATTATAATTCATTTGTAGCTGAATATTGTTTTTGTGAAGCACCCGTCTATTCTTAAAGATTTTTTACTTTTAAGGCTTACATAGTCAGTGTGGCATACAGATGGGTCAAAATTATCCCTACCCCTATACACCTCTGCTTCAACCATAGTGAACTCTTTGCAGATCTCCAAATGTGTCACGATACAGCCTTCTCCAGAGCTTTGCCTGTGCTCTTCCCTTTGACTGGAATGTCCTCTTTGTCTGGCTCAATAATTCTTACCTACCCTTCAAAGTGAGGCTGATGTGCTTTCCAGGATGTTTTTCCTGACTCCTACCTCTTATTCTAATGCCCTTGTGCTTATCATTTACAAATCATGTATCACAATACACTATAAATGTTAATTTACTTCTATCTCTTTTATTTAACATTGTGTATCCGTATCATGTTGTTTATAATAGATGCTACTGCTGTCTGAAACATAATAGGTGCTCAACCAATGTAATAAATTTTTTTTTAAAGCAAGGGGCTTTCTTATTTTCTAGACCAGAATAGGTGTTTGTACTGTATATTCTCATAGAGCACTGAACTTCTCCTTTGTAGCACTTACCAGATTTGTAATTATGTACTTGTGCAATATTTGATGGCTGCTCCTCCCCCAGATTATAAACTCTGTGAGGGCAGGCATGCTTTTCTTTCCATTGTTCCATTCCTATTGCCGGCACAGTGCCTAGCACAGGGTATGTGCTCAGTAAGTATTTGTTGAATCAATGACAAATTGAATGAATGGATCTCTGTGTGAGAGAAATTAATGAGGAAAGTGGTACCCTTAGGTTTTAGTGTAATGGAAGTGATTGCAACGGGGTAGTGTTATAGAAACAGAGTAAGAATTTAAGAGAGTTTCTTGAAAACCTATCTAGGATGCTAAAGGATATAATGGGCAGGAGGCAGCAGGGGTGAGGATGGAGCAGGGAAGGACAAGGCCCTGATAAAGGAAGAATAGTATGGGAAGAAGGGTTTATACCCTAAGCTGTGGCAGTGGGTCACGCGATGAAGGTCCTAGGGAAGTGAGAGGCAGACAGGATAGATGTGATTGTGGTTTAACTACCCTTAGGTTTCCAAATAGGGCTTTGGCTTAAAGATTTTTTTCGTGGTCTTAGCAGCTCCCCTTCCAAAGGCAGCGTGACACTGTAGAAAGAGTTTTGTCCTTGATATCACAAATCTGGTTTCAAAATGCAGTTTTAACACTTACTAGATGTCTGACCTTGAGTATGGCATGTGACATATCACAGTTTTCTCATTTGTGGGAAGATAGTCACATTCATCTTGAAGAGTTGTGTGCAGTTAAATGAGATAATGTTCATAATGCATTTAACTCGATATCTGGCCCGGAGCAATTACTCAACAAATGGTAGCAGTTATTAATATTAACCAGACTTAACCTTTATGAAACTTTTTTTTTTTTTTTGAGACAGAGTCTCACTCTTTTGCCCGGGCTGGAGTGCCGTGGCATCAGCCTAGCTCACAGAAACCTCAAACTCCTGGGCTCAAGAGATCCTTCTGCCTCAGCCTCCCGAGTAGCTGGGACTACAGGTATGAGCCACCATGCCCGGCTAATTTTTTCTATATATTTTTAGTTGTCCAATTAATTTCTTTGTATTTTTAGTAGAGATGGGGTCTCGCTCTTGCTCAGGCTGGTCTTGAACTCCTGAGCTCAGAACAATCCGCCTGCCTCGGCGTCCCAGAGTGTTAGGATTACAGGCGTGAGCCACCGCGCCCAGCCTTTAAGAAACTTTTGAATGGCTCTGTTCTTGGCCCTAAATCATTCAATATTTTAAAACAACAGTTTGAAGCATTCTTATCAAATTTAAAGATGACACAAAACTGAAAAAAACAGCTAATGTTTTGAGTGATGGGCTAAGAAGCCATAAAAATCTCAAAAACCTAGGAAGATAGGCTAAAACCAGCATGATAAAATTAATAGGGATAAATTTAGATTCTTGCTTTTGTGATTAAAGCATCAGCTGAAACCAGAATAAGGGAGACTTCATTTAATAGTTTCTAAGAGAAAGACAAAGGCTAAGGAGAATTAGCTGACTGTCAGCTTAACATAAGCCAACAGGGTTAAGGCTGCCAAAAAGCTAATGTGATCTGAGGCCATGTGATGGAAATAGAGTGTCCAGAAGAAACGAGGTAATCATCCAAGTGTCCTTGTGCTGGTCAGACAACATCAAGGGAGTTGTACTCAGTTCTTGGCCTGCAATTAGAGAGACATAGATCTAGAAGAAGTTAACAAGAGGGACAAAGTTCTGGATAACATGTCATATGAGCAATGGTCAAAGGCACCAGAGATGTTTAGTCTGGAAAAGAGGAGACTGGAGTGGTGTAGGTTGGGGGTTGGGGGTGGAAAGTGGGTGGTAATAGAGCATGCCACAACCTTTAAATATTTGAAGGGCTTTCATTTGGAAGAGGAATCAGACTTGTTCTGCAATGTTTCAAAGGATGGAAGAAAGATTATGACTGGAAATTGGAAGGAAGGAAAATTTCGGTCAATGTATGTTAAAGCATGCTCATCATAGGTGTATCTGCTAGCATTTATAAACCCTCATTATATGCAAGGCTCTCTGCCAAGCTCTTCTTATATATTACTTATTTAATCTTTACATCAAGTCTGTAAGGTGGGTATTATTATCCTAATTTTATAGATGAAGAAACTGAGGCTTAGATTGAAGAAGTAAAGCTATGCAAGAGGTTAAATGGTGAAGCTGGGCTCTACCTCAGGTCCTGTATGACTAGAAAGCCTGTGATTTTTAGCCCTATGGCATTTTTCACATAGGGCTTCCTGGAACACAAGACTTTCAGTGCTAAAACCAGGACAATTCCTTACAAACCAGAATGTGTGGCCATCCTAATTTTATAGTATGTTTCCCTGCACCCCCAAGATGGTAACCTTTGCTGCCCAGAAAGCTAGGATTATAGCTTAGTGCCTGGCTTTGGCTAAAGTTTCAAAAGCACTTGTAGAAAATTTGAACTCTTTAAATATGGAAATGATCTGCCTTAAGTGGCAATGAGCTCCTAGTTCTTGGATGTAATAAAAAAGAAGCAGGATGCCACCTGTCAGAATTGTAGAAGATGAAAATTCTTTAATTAGGCTTGTTGTCAGGGAAGACCATTTCTAAAGTCCTTTCTATCTATGTCATTTTGCAATACATACAGAGAATTGTCCTTTCTTGGACCTTGAAGTGATCTTCCAAGCTCTTTATACAGAATTAAGAGCATACTTATAGTACTGGCTTGAGATGGTGTCTCAAGAAGCCTAGAACACAGACCCTTTGTCCCCCTTCTTGCGGTCATTATCTTCTGCTAAATGTAGCCAAAAGCATGTGTACAAATGTTCTGAGATTTTTACCCTCAGAATACACATGCTTTGGATTTTCAACCTAAGGCTCTTCCAAGAAAGATTCAGCCAGTCATGATGGCACATGGCTGTAGTCCCAGCTACTTGGGAGATTGAGGCAGTAGGATTGCTTGAGCCCAGGAATTCAAAGCTATAGTGCACCATAATTGTGCTTGTGAATAGTCACTGTACTCCAGGCTAGGCAACATAGTGAGACCCCATGTCAAAAAAAAAAAAAAATCAAAGAAAGATTCAAACATCAATTCATTTATGTGTATATAGGTCATTGATATGTTTATTCATTTAAGAATCATGTCAAAAAGAGGAGAAGCAAAACAGGTCTCTGTTCTTTGGAGTGCATTCATCAGTGAAATTTCATTTCATCCATCAATTGTCTTTAAAGGCCTCATGACTGAGTGTCTTGGAGCCCATTAGTATTCTGAGAAAGATCTTTAAATTTTCTAGATCCTTGAAATTTGTCCTGTGAGTATTTGTGAAGTGTTGTCTTAGGAAAGTCTTTTTTCCACAGTGGAGTAAAACTGATGTAGAATAAGCAAAGTGGCCATCATAATACATTTACCCCATGTAAGTTAGGAATTTCTTTCTTAGTGATCCACTGCTATCTAACTTGGAGAATCCCATGGGGCAGTGAGGCTGAGACTACATCTTCCATGGGAAGGCCTTTGTCACTTGGTGAGTCTCTATTGTCAGCTGAAAGAGATTCCCTCTTGTCTTTGGCAATAATGAAGCAGATGGCCAATGCAGGGAATTCTCAACTGGGAAAATTGAAAACAAAGTAAAGAAAGAAAACAAAGAAAGTAAAACAAAAAAAATATGATAACCTACAAAAGTCTACATTTTATCCCTTCTATGTCCTTATTCTATGTGTATCTTCTCAATGAAGGGCCCAAACAACAAATATCAGTTATTTTTTATTTAAGTTTAACATGCTCATGTCTATTTTCTTATACAGTTTTGCTGTTTATGTTTTCTTCACTAATAGCTATGATTATTAAAGAACCCATGTGTAGTCAAGCTCTGAAATCATGAGGTATTTATCATTCTGTGCCTGGCTTAGTTCGCTTAACATAATGTCTTCCAGGTTCATCCATATTGTCGCAAACAACAGGATTTTCTTCTTTTAAAAGGCTACATAGTATTCCATTATATACATATGTATATGTATACACACATGTAACACACACATGTACACACACACAATTTTCTTTATACAGTCTATCTGTTGATGGACACTTAGTTTGATTTCATATCTTGGATATTATAAATGATGCTGCAACATGGGTGTGCAGATATTTCTTCAGGATACTGATTTCATTTTGTTTGAGTATATACCTGGTTGGGATTTCTGGATCATGTGGTAATTCTGTTTTTAATTTTTTGAGGGAACATAATGGCTGTACTAATTCACATTCCCACCAACAGTGTGCAAGAGTTCCTTTTTCTCCACATCCTCATCAACAGTTTTTTCTTTTGTCTTTTTGGTAATAACCATTCTAACAGGTGTGAGGTGATATTTCATTGTTGTTTTAATTTGCATTTCCTTCACGATTAATGATATAGAGCATTTTTTCCATATACCTGTTGGCCATCTGGATGTCTTCTTTTGAGAAATGTCTATTCACATCCTTTGCCCATTTTTTAATTGGATTATTTGTTTTTTTGCTATTGAGTTGTTTAAGTTCCTTATGTATTTTTGATATTAACCCCTTTTTAGATGTATAGTTTTCAAGTATTTTCTTCCATTCTGTAGGTTGTCTCTTCAGTTTGTTAATTGTTTCCTTTGCTGTGCAGAAGCTTTGCAGTTTCATATAATTTCATTAGACCATTTTTGCTTTTGGTGCCTGTACTTTTGGGTTTATAGTCAAAAAAATCATTGCCTAGGTCAATGTCATAGAACTTGTTCCCCTATGTTTTCTCCTAGTAGTTTCAGTTTCAGGTCTTACATTTAAGTCTTTAATCTATTTTGAGTTTGTATGTAGTGTGAGATAAGAGTCTAATTTCATTCTTTTGCATGTGGATATACAGTTTTCCCAACACCCGAATAGCCTGAATAGCCTGAATTGCCTGAATAGCCAAAGCAACCTTAAGCAAAAGGAACAAATCTGGAGGCATCACTTTACCAGACTTTAAGCTATACTACAAGGCTATAGTAACCAAAACAGCATGGTACTAGCACAAAAAATAGAGACCTAGACCAATGGAACGGAACAGAGAACCCAGATATAAAACCATCCACATATTGCCATCTGATCTTTGACAATGTAGACAGCACTATGCACTGGGCAAAAGAATCCCTATTCAATAAATGGTGCTGGGAAAATTGGATAACTGCATGTAGAAGATTTAAACAGGATCCATATCTCTCATCATTCACAAAAATTAATTCGAGATGGGTAACAGGCTTAAATCTAAGACATGAAACCGTAAGAATTCTAGAAGGAAATGTTGGAAAAATTCTTCTAGATATTGGCCTGGGCAAAGAATTTATGAAGAAGACCCCAAGGGCAATCACAGCAACAAAACAAAAATAAATAAATGGGACCTGATTAAATTAAAAAGCTTCTGCACAGTCGAGGAATCAATCAACAGAGCAAACAGACAAGCTATAGAATGGGAGAGAACATTTGCATGTTTGCTATACATCCAATAAAGGGCTAATACCAGAATCTACAAAGAACTTAAGCAAATGAGCAAGAAAACATCAAACAACCCCATTACAAAGTGGACAAAAGACATAAACAGAAGCTTTTCAAAAGAAGATAGACTAATGGTCAATAAACATGAAAAAATGCTCAACATCACTAATCATCAGAGAAATGCAAATCAAAACCACAATGAGATATCACCTAACCCCAGTGAGAATGGCTTTTATCAATATTAATGCTTCTAATTCATGAACATGGGATACTTTTCCTTTTATTTATGTCTTCTTCAATTTCTTTCATCAGTGTTTTGTAGTTTTCAGAGTATAGCTTTTTCACCACATTGATTAAATTTACTCCTAAGCGTTTTATTTTATTTTTTAGCTATTGTAAATGAGACTACTTTTGTGGTATGTTCTTTTGGATAGTTCGTTGTTAGTGTATAGAAATGCTATTGACTTTTGCATGCTGATTTTACGTCTTGCTACTTTACTGAATTAATTTATCAGTTCTAACAATTTTATTTTAGTGGAGTCTTTAGGTTTTCTCTGTATAAGATCATGTCTGCAGACAGGGACAATTTGATTTCTTCCTTTCCAATTTGAATGATTTTTATTTCTTTCTCTTGTCTGATTGCTCTGGCTAGGACTTTCAGTATTATGTTGAATAGAAGAGGCAAGAATTGGCATCCTTGCTCCTGATCTTAGAGGAAAAGCTTTCAACTTTCCACCATTGAGTATAATGTTAGCTGCAGTTTGTAATATATGGTGTTTATTGTGTTGAGGTACATTCCTTCTGTACCTAATTTGTTGAGAATTTTTATCATGAAAGAATGTTCAATTTTGTCAAATGCTTTTTCTGCATCTATTGATATGATTGTATGGTTTTTGTTCTTCATTCTGTTAGTGTGGTGTATTACATTTATAGATTTGCATAAGTCAAACTATCCTTCCATCCCTGGGATAAATCCCATTTGATCATTAATGATCCTTTTAGTCTGCTGTTGAATTTAGTTCTCTAGCATTTTGTTGAGGATTTTTCCATCTGTGTTCATCAGGGATGTTAGCCAATAATTTTCTTTTCTTGTAGTGATCTTGTCTAGCTTTGGTATCAGAGCAATGCTGGCAATATAAAATGAATTTGGAGGCATAAAATTCTTCTTCAAATTTTGGAGGCATTTGAGAAGGATTGGTATGAATTTTCTTCTTTAAATGTTTGGTAGAATTTAGCAGTGAAGCCATTAGGTTCTGGGCTCTTTCACGGGAGACATTTTATTACTGATTCAATCTCTTTATTTGTTATCGATCTGTTCAGATTTTCTGTTTCTTCATGATTCAGTCTTAATAGGTTTATGTGTCTAGGAATGTATCCATTTCTTCTAGGTTATCCAATTTGTTGGTGTATAATTGTTCATAGCAGTCTTTCTGATTCTTTATATTTTTGTGGTATCACTTTAATATGTCCTTTTATTTCTGATTTTGAGTCTTCTTTTTTCTATGTCTAGCTAAAGGTATGTTACTTTTGTTTATCTTTTCAAAAAACCAACTCTCTTAATTAGGTTGATTTTTTTTTGTACTGTTTTTCTTGTCTCTATTTCATTTATTTCTACTCTGATCTTTATTATTTCTTTCCTTTTGTTAACTCTGGGCTTACTTTGTCCTTCTTTATCTTGAGGTGTAATGTTAAAGCGTTTATTTGAGCTCAAGAAAGAGCTCAGAGAAGAAACTTTTTGACATAAGCCTTTTTATTGCTATAAACTTCTTTCTTAGAATGCTTTTGCTGCATACCATAAGTTTTGCTATGTTCTGTTTCCATTTTCATTTGTTTCAAGATATTTTTAAATTTCCCTTTTAATTTCTTCTTTGGTCCATTGATTATTCAGGAACATTTTGTTTAATTTCCATGTATTTGTGAATTTTCTGAAATTCTTCTGTTGTTGATTTCTAGTTTCATACCATTCTGTTTGGAAAAGATACTTGATATAGTTTCAGTTTTCTTAAATTTGTTAAGTTTTGTTTTGTGGTTTAACTTATGATCTGTCATGGAAAATGTTCTGTGTACACTTGAGAAGAATATGCATTCTGCTGCTGGATGGAATAGTCTATATATGTCTGTTAGGTCCTTTTGGTCTAAACATAGTTTAAGTCCAATGTTTCCTTATTTTCTATCTTGATGATCTGTCCATCATCAAGAAGTCTTCTGCTGTTATTGTGTTGTAATCTTTCTCCCCCTTCAGATCTATTAATATTGGCTTTATATATTTATGTGCACTTGTGTTGGTTGCATATATATTTGTAATTGTTAATCCTCTTGACAAATTGACCCCTCTTTCATTATGTAATAT